>BHFT01009907.1:12371-62886 GCA_004320025.1 Laticauda laticaudata
TTTTTTTTTTTTTTTTTGTATTGTGGTGACAATCAGTTGCCTACTGCATAAATGAGGCACAATGCATTTCACATTTAAAAATAATATTTAAAATGCACACTGAAGATAGGTTGGCTTCCCAATCCCAGTAAGGTCTTTAGGGATGAATACAATTAGGTCGCTGCTTGACTCCCTTTGGAAGCTTTGGAAGATGGGATTTGGAATTTTCCCCATCATATAAAGGAAACACTTGAGTATTTTAAAAGTAAAAGGGTAAAGGGTTGCTGCTTCTACCATAATCATGCAGCAAAAGGACTGTGTAAGTGGGAAGGACCAATGGCAGCCTTGGTTGCTGCTCCAATGCTGATATAATGGGAAAGCATGGGAAAGCAGATGCTTTATCAATTCAACATGCCACTGTGCTCAGTCCTATGCCCAATCATCAGATCCTAGCTCCAGGTTTTTAGCTGATGCTATTGAATGCCAAGTCAGTCCATAAAAAGATTTCTCTTAGCCCTTCTGTGTAAACCAGACTAGATAACCAGATGAGCTGGTTCTATTTAATTGTGTAGCTGCATTAAAAGAACTTGCAAGTCTGAGGATACAAAATTCCAGCCACCTTTTTTAATAGTCCAAATAAGATGGGTCCTTTTTAAGTTTCTTCCTTTGATCATTAAGCCACTGGGAACTCCTACCTGTCCTGTCTGATTGTTTCACCTTTTCCTCTCATCCCCCGAGGTCATCTCACATTCCATCACAGCAGGGGATGTCAAACTAGATTTCATTGAGGGCCACATCAAGGTTGTATTTGACCATGGGGGTGGGGGGCATGGGGGTGTGTGGCCAGTTGACATCACTCATGTTGGGGGCACCTGAGATGTCACAAACGTTCTGCCAGCAAAAATGGGCTCCCGAGCTCTGTTTCCAGCTGCAATGACTTCCTGCAACCCTGTGCCAGTGAAAATAGGACTTGGGAAGGCTGTGCACAGCCCTCGCGAGATCCATTTTCAGCTGCGATGGCCTCCTGCAATCTTTGCTAGTGAAACCAGAGCTTGGGAGGGTCACATGTGGCCCTTGTGAGTGCTGTTTTCGCGAGAAGAGGCTCCACAGGCTGGTCCTTTGCTGTTATCAAGGTGGCCCGCAGGCCAAATCAAAGCACCCCATGGGCTGAATCTGGCCCATGGACCTTGAGTTGACACCCCTGCGTTTACAATATCATCTTCTGGGACCTGATAGTGGATAAGTAGAATGACATAACATGCCTTAGTAAAAAATTTTTACTAAGTTGCGCTTTGAGAGGGTGTTGTCCACTTGGTGATGTATTTACCCTGGACAGAAGTCCACAAATACAGAGATATAATTAACATTCAACTGTAAAGACCTTACCCCAATTTTGCCCATGACAACAATCCTGTTAGGTGGTTTGGGTTGAGAATGTGACTGGTCCAAGAACACCCACTGGCTTTCATACCTGAAGCAGGACTAGAACTCTCAGATTCCTGGTTTTTAGACTGATGTTTAACCTGTAGACCAAACAGGCTTTCAGTGCTATAAACTGATGTTATAAACCAATTTCGTATTATTGTTTCAATAACTAGAGCAGCAATGACCAATATATTTTTTCCAATGGTTATGTATTGAGTTCATGGTTCAAGTTTTAATACTTTAGTTAAAGAGTATCTCTTTGAGGGACATGGGAAGTTCAGAAATGTGAAAAATAAATAAAAAATAAAATACTGAATGCACAGAGACAGATCCTGTACAATACCTATTGATTTTCTGCATCCCTGTCTCTAGACCAAGTTCTCTTTCTAAATTTATCTATTGCATTGCAATTTGACCTGCACAAAGATAGGGCTGCTTGAAAAGGTTATGATGAAAGGGAATAATCTGGTGTTCCATGCTTATTTGTGTAATGGAAATTCCCAAATACTTCCAGAATCCTAAATACTGTAACTGCAGAATTTTGTCAAGGTAGGATGGTTTTTAAGACATACATAGCCATTTTTAAGACAAAAGACATAGCTATTTTAAACAAGGTGTCATTTAATGTCAGCTTGTCAACATTTTATTTTTTTTCCTCCTTGGAAGCCACTTAAAAGACAAGTATTTCCCCCACCCCACTCCCCAAAAAATGACTTCTTGCAAAAGACCATTTTGCTCTGCCTTGTTCTCTTTAATATTGGTCAGATTTAACTGTCACACTATTCATAGATGTGGTTTAGATTCTTTCATTCTTTACCCTTTTTTATTTCTTCACTCATGCAGTTTTAGTGGAGTGAATAAAAGGGTTTTCCATAAGCTGCTCTATACAAACTAAATATGATGGTTTATTTGCTTTGGCATTCTTCTCCAGTATGTGATTCATTGTCTGCAGGTTGATTCATAGTTAGGAAATCACTCTGAATCCAGGCTAAGTTTCTGGCGTTTTAAAGTCTGGAACTTCCTGTGGTTAGTCCATCAGTGTTTTCTTTTTTGGTGATATGCACAGACACACACACACACACATACACACACACATCAAGTAACTTATTTTATAAAAATATTATTTATGCAACCTCAGAAAAGTGTCACAAAACTTAATCCATATCTACTAATGGACCAGATGTATTGTGTCCAAATACTCAGTGGAAGCCATCACATGCCTCTTGTGAAGTTCTTGGATTTATTACACAAAGGTATATTACATTTGGATATGAAAGCTTAGCTCTTAATATCTATTATTTCAAGTGTTTGTTTAAAGGATGTCACCTTTTAAACTACTACATAGCCTCAGAAAGTAGCAGGATCTGGCTCATCTTATCTGGGTTTAGAAACAAAGCTGGGACAATCTTGATTAGTACTTGGGTGGGGAACTTCAGGAAAAAAAAATAAGTTGTGGTAAGCTAGACTTGGAAGGTTTTTTTAAAAAAAATTGCAGAATATGTCAATAAGAACTGCATATGCTTATGCAGAGTTTACTTATTTTATTGCCACATCTTCATTGGGTGACAGCTCATTTTAGTACAAGAGAATCTGCATTTCAGTATGAGAAAAAGTGTGTTGTGTGTGTGTGAGATCTACTCTGTAAATCCAGTGAACTGGATCTTCTCCTAATGTTGCTATTATGAAAAGATAACAGGAAAAGGAAACTCATTGGCTGTACCTCTATTTGTTGAGATTAAAAAAAAAATTAAGTTCTTCGGTATTGAAAGTTGGAGGGTGGTGTTAACTAAAAAGAATGTAGAATGTACTTTGAGCACCAGCTTAGCATACAATTTAACAAGTTAGAGTTGCTAGTGCTGTTTTCAAAAGTCCAAGTTCTAGTTTAAAGTAGTTGAGGAAAAACTGAGTAGCCTGACTGGCCATTAAGCATTTGTGTCGAATCCATTGGGTTATTATACAGACCCCTTGATTTTCAATATGATCCTTTCCAAGCCTTTTCCTAACCACTAGGGGGCAGAATAGGTCACCTCTTGCTGAAAATGAGTACCAGGCTGTGTTCTGGGACCCCAGCAGGCTCTTTGAAAGGCTTTGTGGTTTAGTTATACAGCAAAATTAGTGGGTGGGAAAAACCAAAAGACACATTTAGGCTATTTTGTAAGATTAGGGTTAAGCAGGAATACAAGCTTTGGCCTATTTATTAAATCATTTAAATGGCTCAATGTTTTTTTTTTTTTTTTGTAAATGAACAACTCTGAGTGGGACTGTTGGGGCAATGAGAATAAATCAGACTAATATGTCACTTCTTCGACAAAAAAAATTCACAGAAAGCTTTTCCTCTGTACTTCTAGACAAAGCTAGCACATTTTTGCATTTAAGGGTGAAATTGCAAGGGGATTTTCTTGAACCAGTCAATGCAGTGTATGAAATTAGCACCCACCCCCCTCATAGGAAAATGAAGTATTCTAAAAAATATTAAAAAGGCAGAATATTTCCCCTAAAAGAGAAGTAGAAACTCAGAGAGGCAGAAACTCAGTCCCCCCACCTTTGTTAATGGGCCTGGGCCTGTCTATTCTACATAACAAAGATCTACCTCCTTTAGACAGAACCATTTAATTGCCTTTCATTGCACCACCCATCAAGTTTCAACCAAATTTAGCACACAGACAACCTACAAAGCTAGCTATGACCTCTGACAGCAACCAATCAGGATAATCTTCCTCTGCCCCAGGAAGTTCAAAGCCAGAGAGGGTAAAAAACCCAGGGACTCTCAGCATCTCTTCCATTTTTCTTTGCCCAGGAGCTCCAAGGCTGATTTATTTATACAGATCCTGTTCATCAATAAACCTTCTTTCCAAGAAATTTCCATGATTCCAGCATCTTTTCCCCCTTTTGGAACTGAACCCAGAAGGATATTAATCCCAACAGCAGTAAACAAATGAAACAGTAATTAATTGAAATGTGCTCCAATGTAACAAGCCCCAAAGAGGAAGAGGTGGACAGAAACAAAGTAGTCCTCTCAGGCAATGAGTTTGAAGCCATGAGCTCCCTTCTTCCCCAAAACAACAACCCTGAATATATTCATTTAGACTGGGCTGAAATGCATTTTCTATTGCATCAAATGCCATATCGGGCTCACCTTGTTGAGAGATGCCCTCTCAAAGTTGCCCAGGGCCAGGACCTTATTTTGGCAAGATTTGGGGAGAGGGTTATGGAGTAGTCGAGGGGTGGGATTCAGCCAGTACGGACCGATTCAAGTGAACCTGTAGGTGATCAGTTGGCCCCACCCACCCACTGCTGCCTCGTCTGTCCTATATTTCCTTTGTTTGAAGCATAGATGATAGGCGTGGCAGAGCAGATTGCCATGCCGCAGCTGTTTTACTCACCAGGGCTGCAGTAAAAGGTAAGTTTTTGAGCTGTTTTCAAATGCACGTCTCACGCCCTCACCAAACTGGTTGTTACCCCAGTTGAATCCCACCAGTGGAATAGTCTATAGAGGAGGCAGACTAGGGGGGACATGATAGCAGTATTCCAGTATTTGAGGAGCCACCACAAAGGGGAGGGGGTCAACTTTTTCCCACAGATACCCACCTTAGTATCATCATCATCATCATCATCATCATCATCATCATCATCATCATCATCATCATCGAGTTGTTGAAGCAGAGAGAGCATGAAACAGCAGAACAAACCATCTTATTGGTAAAAGTTGTGCATTAACAGATCAAAGTAGATTGTTATATTTATGCTTTCAATACCATGGAACTTTTTCTTCAAGAAAACTAATCTAAATTTGACATTTGAAAAAGTAAATAAAATTATTTTCATAGGGGAGAGCTGCTTGGTGATCTAATGTGATGCCTGTTGTTGCAGCTTTAGTACTTTGAGACCTTCCAGAGTAATGATTTATAGAACCACCCATTGCTGGGATGATATAAATCCTGTCCATATTAGTGATGTAGCATCCAAGCAGGGGTGGACATAGCTATAAATTGCTAGTGTGAAAATCCTCGGGGTCTGTTTGATTATTTAGAAGGCTATGCTTCTTGCTTTTTGTGAGCTATTATTTTTGATCTGAATGATGGGATAGAAACAGGATGAAATGCTCTAGATTGCGTATAAAAAGAAACAGGCAATTATGAATAGTAAGAGAGAAAAAAATAGACCAAGCTGATTAGTGTTTACAGATTTTCGAGAAGCTCTTTCAATCCCAACAAATGGGAATTTGCTAAGGCTTTAATGTTGTGATCTATGCAAATACAGGTTGTCTTCAACTTACAACAATTCAGTTAGTGACCGTTCAAAGGGACAACATCACTGAAAAAAGTGACTTATGACCGTTTTTCACCCTTATGACTTGCACCATCCCCATGGTCACAAGATCAAAATTCAGATGCTTAGCATATGACTCATATTTATGATAGTTGCAGTGTCCAGGGGTCATATCATCACTTTCTGTGAACTTCTGACATGCAAAGTCAATGGGGAAACCAGTTTCACTTAACAACCATGCAAACTGCAGTGATTCACTTAACAACGGTGGAAATGAAAGTTGTAAAACTGGGCAAAACTCACTTAACTAATGTTTTGCTTAACAACAGAAATTCTGGCCTCAATTGTGGTCATACGTTGAGGACTACCTTGTATATCCTAGGACTATGCAATATTGTTTCAGATTTTTATTTTAGTTTACTTTATTGTCATTGCACTTCATACAATGAAATTAAATACTGGATGATCTCCAAGCTCCCTTCCAACTCTATTATTATATGTTGTAGGTTGTGGTGCTTGTGCTGTCAGTTCTACCTCCCCATGATGCTTTGTCTACATTCTTTGCTACTCAGCAAAGCAGAGAAATCAACCAAGCAGGACCTTAACAGTGACATCTCCAGGAATTTTCTGTCCATCACCATCACTCTTCTATCATTGTTGGACCCAATGTGGACTTTGATCTAATTCCAAAATTTTGTTTTAATGCTATGAAATTGAAACACAGCACAATTAGAGAGAGAAAAGGCAAAGCAATCTGAACAGGAAAAAAAGAATGTGTCATCCAAACTAATTAATACTGGAGAATTGTTTTTAAAATGAACATGGAATGGTATATTCACAAGACTGCAATAGTTGTTAGTGACAAATCTTTATTTTACAACCATTTAATCGCAGTTGAGTATTATTTGGTGTGATTTATACAAATGTTTCCTGATGTTTTCATTGGTTTGACTGATCATCATGGTAAAGAACTGTGGATAGGCTGCCACAATGAAACGTTCCATCCATTGATAAAGATAATTAAAATTTCACATTAATGAAAGGAGAATTCAGGGAACAACAATCCCTTCCTAATTCTGTTAAAATTAATTGCCAGACAATCTGAATCTGATTTCAAGGTGATAAGCAATGTTATTACAAGCATGTATACCTGAAAATAAATCTCACCGGCTTTAGTGACTATTAATCCTAGCATCCACATGCATAAGATTGTAGGAAAATAAAAGCTAAATATATACACTGAACTTCAGGATTTATTTTACTGTGTAAATATAGGATGAAATATGGCATATATTTAGTTGGCACATTAACAATTTACAAGATAATTTTTAATCTTAAAAAAGCAACAATAAAAAATAAGTCTAGAGATAAAGACCAGGAGTTGGCAATCTTAAACACCCAAAGAGCCACAAAGGTCATAACCGGAAGCCCCTGTTTGATTCTGGAGCTCCCCTACCATAGAGTCTCCTCCTAGCATGGCATCCTTTTTCTTTTGCCAACCAAGGTCCAGGTCCTCCACCATAGACTCTCTTCCTAGCTCAGCATTCTTTTTCCTTTTACTGACTGGTGACCGGGAGCCTCAGAAGAGGGATGAAAGAGCCACATGCGGCTTCAGAGCCACGGGTTGCTGACCCCTGACATAGACTTATTTTATACTTATCAATGTCTTGGTTTATTATAAATTCATTACTATAATATGAAATAAAGAAATAAAGTATATTTCTTTAATTAAAAAAATTGTATAGTTTTATAATTAGTTCTTGGAGGCTCCAATCAAAAGTTAAAACAGAATATAAAAACTATAAAAATAAACAAATCAAAACATTGAAAACAACAAAGACCTGGTGTCAAGTTTATGTTCTAATGTGTAGTTAACCAATCTTATCCCAGGGCTTGGAGGGAAAAGTCAAGTCTTCAAAGATTTACAGAAAGCGAGGAAAATAGAAGCTTGCCAACTTCAGGGGGCAGAGTGTTCAATGAGGCAGGGGCTAGGAACTTCCTAGATCCCATCAAATGACAATATTTAAAGGAAGGGACTAGAAGTCTGTCTGACCTGGTAATATGGGTAGATATTCTCACAGAAAGGTGGCCCTGCCAATAGTCTGGCACTGTGCCATCCAGGCCTTTAAAGGTGATAACCAGGACCTTAAATTGTACCCAGGAAGAAACTAGATGTCAGAGCAGGTTCCTCAAGAAAGAGTTTTTACATGGGCCCCTATAACTGTACAATACAGCATAGAGCTGTGGTGATAGTGGGATTTTTTTTTTACTACCGGTTCTGTGGGCATGGCTTGGTGGGCATGGCTTGGTGGGTGTTGGAGGAGAAGGATACTGCAAAATCCCCATTCCTTCCCCCACTCCTGTGGGAAGGAAGGTTACTGCAAAATCCCATTCCCTCCCCACCCCACTAACCTGCTTTCCAACTCCATTCTTCTGTGCAGAGCAACAAAAGAAGACCCAGTGGATTAATTGGGACTCGGGAGGCAGAGAATAGATGGGGACAGGGCCAGTCAGAGGTGATATTTGCTGGTTCTCCGAACTCTTCAAAAGTTCCGCTACTGGTTCTCCAGAACTGGTCAGAACCTGCTGCATACCACCTCTGGTAGTGCAGTAGTTAGAATACAGTATTGTAGGGTAATTCTGCTGACTGCCGGGAGTTCGATACTGACCAACTCAAGGTTGACTCAACCTTTCAGCCTTCCCAGGTTAATAAAATGAGAACCCAGGTTATTGGGGGCAATATGCTGATTTTGTAAACTGCTTAGAGAGGTGTGGAAAGCAATATGAAGAAATATATAAGTCTAAGTGCTGTTTTATTAGCCGGTCTTCCAGACGTTAGTCGACCCAAGATACAAATCCACAAATCAACATACAGAGATGTAAGTAGTCATTTATTTTGTACATGTAACTCACATCCCATCTGGCGGTAACGGTTTGAAATCCAAACTAGGTTAGCGCTGGAAGCATTTGCCTTCCATCCTCTTAATCGCAGCTATTGTGGACCAGCTGAAGTTTCCAGGTGGCCTTCAAGGGCAGCTCCATGTACTATAATATATTATTGTAAGATATCACAAAATCTCCCTCACAGTAGCAGATATTGTTTCAACCTTTGTTTTGTAGAAAACATTGCCTTTCCTTAAACAGAAAATTCAAATATTTCCAACAATTATCCTTGACATTTGCAGTAATATCATTTTTTCCAATTTCTAATATAATTTATGTAGCTGATAATGCTCGATACAACCATAATTCCTGACAAACTGTCAAGTTCCAAAGCTTTTGTGTATCATTCAATGAAATATATATTCTTATCAGAATGAAATATTGGATATGAGTATACCGAAACACTTTTCTTCTATACGAAGATTAGAAGTAATCAGAAAACAGCTAACTCTTGATGTATGGAACGCAACTTTTTTCCTGAATCTATGTCTATTTTTCAGTAGTGGCTTTATCATTTATGTATTATGTATTTATTTATCATTAGACTTATATAACACCCATCTCATTACCAGGAAATGATAGAATTCAGGAGCTGACTGGGATTCCAAACTTCTTGTTGAAACAGCATTTTAGAACCACATAAGAAGATCCGTAGGTGCACATGTTCTTAAAAAAGTCACAAATAAACAACAAAAAAACCCAAAATCAACAACCCTATCACAAATCTCTTAATACACAGCAAAATGACTTTTGCTGGCTTATTTAGGCTTAAATCAGTAAGAATTCTATCAGAATGTCAAAGTGATCTAACAGAGTGGTTTGTGGACAGCAGCCAGAATTGGCTCTACCACTGAATGAGGGAGAGAAAAGAAATTATGTAATGAAACCTCATGATTGCATGTCATCCTCAATTAGATATGAAGATAAAGGATAAAAATATACCAAACATCAGTTCTAATTGAGGCTCATCTACCATGCTGTCTGCCTATTTTCGGGGGGAGAAAAATCCGGCAACAGATGTATTAATGGAATTATACCAGCACCAGTTGATCAAAACCACCAGCCATTCTTTTTAAAAATGGATAAAATAAGTTAAAACAAACACTGCATACCAAGTGCTCACTTGAGGAAGCTTTCTGACAAACTGTTGGAGATGCAAACAATTCTTCAGCGTCATTTACAAATGCTTTCCTTTCTCTAAACATAAGAAGCATCTTTAATATAAACAGCAAATTCTCCCTTTAGAAGTCTAAGGAGTTAGGAAAAGCCACACAGATGAAAATGGAAAGAATTACTAACAATTCCCCCACTCCCCTTTAAAACCACATTCTGCTTATTTTGGATTATCTTTGCCAATGCTTCTGGATGAAACTCCTTAACACGTGGATTTGGATCGAGTCTTAATTTTGTTTAAAATAACCCCAGTGAAATAAATGGGAAAAAGTAATTGTGACTAACCACACTTTTATTGATATTGATTTTGTCTACTTTAAATATGCCAAAGTTACTCTAGAACTCTAACCCAATAGCTTATTTCATGGGAAAATGCTTGATATGCTGTTTGAATAAAAGATTCTCTGTTTCCAAGTATAAGCATTTCTTAAAAACATTTTATGGTGAACTATTTGTATTTGAAACAAAAATGCACTGCAAAATGCAGAGATATGTAAAATACAAAATATAATGTTCTAATTTGTGCATTAGTCCAAGATATATGAATTAGTTTGTCCATTTATTTAAATAACCATTTATTATGGTTATTTAAATAGTTTAAACAACTTTTGTCTTTGTGAGTCAGAGAAGATTCTCTGAAAAGGATGCATCAAAAAATCAACTTGCTATAATTCTCTAGAACAGGGATGTCAAACTTGATTTTATTGAGGGACACATCAGGGTTGTGTTTGACCTAGGGGGAGCATGGTGGTCAGGGTGGGCATGGCCAGTATGATTTCACTTGTGTCAGCAGGCGCCTGGGGCAGCCCAAGGGCTCTGCCAGCGAAAATGGGCTCCCGAGCTCTGTTTTCAGCTGCAATGGCCTCCTGCATCCCTCTGTCAGCAAGAACAGAGCTCAGGAGAGCCACGTGTGGCCCTCACAAGCTTCATTTTCGCTGGCAGAGGCACTACAAGCTGGTCCTTCACTATTTCCAGGGCAGCCCTGCAGGCCAGATCTAAACACCCATGAGCTGGATCTGGCCCCTGGGTCTTTGACACCCCTGTTCTAGAACAGTGCTTTTTATACTTGGCAACTTTAAGATGTATGGACTTCAAGTCCCAAAATTCCTCAGCCACCACTGCTCTAGGAACTTGCTACCTTTAAACGTCAGCCTTATAGTTTTTCCATGGTGCTCCCTGTGCAAGAAAATACACTTTGGTAACAGCTTGCAAGATACTACACACAGCAAGTGATTGCATCCACCCTTCTCCTGCTGTTGTGCCCACCCATCTACAATGATAGAAAGCAATGACTTTGGAAGACAGAGGAAGAGCCCAGTCAGGGGAAAGTTGGATAAGAGGCGGAATAGCCCACAGCAGGAATGTGGATATGGCAAGCATCTCAGAGGGGAATCCTCTCTAATTTCCTGTACTTTAAAGATGAAGAGCAAAAATGTACTTTCAGATTTGCAAGATTCTGTTATTGTAACCTTACCTGATAAAGTAGAATGAAGGAATCTAGATATACTTCCTTGGACTACCATTTTGGGGAAGTTGTTGCCAGTTGCTTTCCTTCCTGTGGACAGATTTTAGGCGTTTGTGTATGTGTGTGTGTATGTGTGTATCCATACTCACATATACTTTCACATACAGCATATGCACAGACATCTATCAGATTTAAAGTTTAACCACCAAATTGAACATATATGTAGGCACAGCAAGCAATTCTCTAAAAATCTCTTTCTTACATACTCAACAATCTTTACCATCTTCTAGACCAGGGGTGTCAAACTCACGTCATCATGGCATTGTCATGTGACATATCACAACTTCCCCCCCTTTTTGCTAAAATGGGGTTGGGCATGGCCAGTATGTGACACATCCAGCCCATGGGCTGCAAGTTTGACCCCCTGTTCTCAAGTTAGGAGGGCACGATAGACTCTATAAAGTTATCTCTTTATTAATCTCCCTGCAAAGCAAGACAGGAAGCTAATTCTCTTACAAACTAGCTAAATGTAAAACTATTATGTCATTGAAAAAAAGCACAGCAATTAAATAGTTTCAACATGTTTTGTTAGTATCCCAAAGTAATACCCTTCAATGCACTTTTAGAGACTCCATTGGTTCTCCAGTGTGCAAAATAAATAAAACTAATACTTTTTCTACTGTGTGTAAAATCTAGCCAAGGTTTACAAATCCTATTGATATTCAATGACAGTGCAATCCTGCTGCACTGGAATTGCCCTTTAAAATCATCTGAGTTTTAATTAGTGAACATTATTCTCTTAGCACGTTTCCAAAATGAATTGAACTATTAATTTTGTAGGCTTACACAATGCAGTGATTTGTAAATTCATCAAATTAGTTGTATTTATACTGTATAATGCGCTAAGCCATAAAACCACAACCTTAGTTAAAATTAACCATGCTTAGTATTTTTTAAGTATTCAGCCAGAGCCAAATAATCTGACAAAACTGTGAAGTCAGTCTTTATTATCAATTCTGGATCTTTGTGTTAATTCTGGATCCATTTAGAGTGTTTTATCATTCATGAACTAATTTTGGTGTAACATTATATTAATTGCTCTTTGATGCTAAGAATTACCACAAAGTTCTATTCTAGTCTTGACCCAAATCTTTAAAATAATGTAAATCAAGCATTGTTTCTCTATAGTCAATGAAATTGCAGAAAGGTAAAGCTCATGTCACACTGTACCAACGGATGCAAAGAGGATGTAAAATGGACAAAAAAGCTTGCCATCCACTGGAAAATGCGATGCATCCATTGTGTACTCATTGCATACGTGTTTCATACGCTCTATCCATCAAACATCCATCTACTGCTATTTCATCTGCTCAAAAAGTTTTGAACTGCACAAAACTTTTTGAGCAGATGAACTTTCCGCCACGTATGAACTACATCCACGACACATACGGGCAACAAACGTTCTACGTCCATTGTCATCCGTTACATGTCCGATGTATCCTCTTGGCCTCCTCTGGCCATCTGCACAACTCACATCTGCTCCAGCGGAAAGAGGGAGGAAGTGAAAGGTACACAGAACGTCCACACAGCGTTAGTAGCACGGATATAGAAAGGATGAAAGCGGATGCAGCTCGGATATAAAGCATTAAATATAAAGCATTAAAACGGACAAAACATTCGTATATGGGACGTATCTTGGATATAGCCCATGTCACACTGCATCAACGGATGCAAAGAGGATGTAAAACAGACAAAAAAGCTTTGCCATCCGTTGTAAAACACGATGCATCCGTTGTGTACTCACTGCGTATGTCTTTCATACGCTCTATCCATCAAACATCATCTACTGCTGTTTCATCCATTCAAAAAAGTTTTGAGCAGCACAAAACTTTTTGAGAGATGAACTTTTCCACCCGTACGATCTACATCCGCGACACATACGGCCAACAAACGTTCTACATCCGTTTTCATCCGTGACACGTCCGATGTATCCTCTCAGAATCCTCTGGCCATCTGCACAACTCACATCCGCTCCAGCGGAAAGCGGAAAGGGGGAGAAGTGAAAGGTACGCGGAGACGCCCACACACGTTAGTAGCATGGAAATAAAAAGGATGAAAGCGAATTGTAGCTTGGATATAAAGCATTAAAAATGGACAAAACGTTCGTATATGGGACGTATCATCGGATATTTAGGATGTCTGGAGGATGCCTAGAGTATGTGGAAGGACACCTAGCGGAAAACTGACATTTCCTATAAAAAAGGGGGAGGAAATCACCTGGATCTCACTTTCAGTCCAGCAGCCCTGGTGTGCAGACCTTTCAGCCTTGCTCTTGCTCTTCCACATCATCCATTGATGTCCACCATGGATCATCGCACACTCCTTTTGGTAGCCGCCATCATTCAACCCCAGAAAAAAGCCCTCTTCAGACTGTTTCACCTTTTCTATGCAAGGGAGAAGGAGACGTCCAAGAGCTGTCTGGGTCCGAAGATGGATGGGAGAAGAGTGGATTGGACTTATGACAAGCTGATGGTGGAGCTGAGGACTATGAAGACCCTCGTGCATTCCAGCACTTCATGAGGATGCCACCAGCCATGTTTGACGAAAGTTGTTGGAGCGTCTGAGACCCACCAAGCCAAGCACCAACTTCCATCCCAGCCTGGACCCTGGCCTGAAGTGGCACTGACTCTGCACCACCTGGCTCTTGGGACCACATACAGAAACATGCAGTTGCCTGGAGGTGCCACACAACACATCAGCATTGTGGTCAGAGAAGTGGTGCATGCCATCATCGAAGAATACGTTGGAGGAGCTCCTCCCAGTGCCCCACACTGAAGAAGGCTGGAGGGAAAGTTGCAGAGCAGTGTATCAGAGTGGACCTTTCCCCACACCGTTGGAGCCATAGATGAAGCACGTGGCCTGCAAAGCTCCACCCAACTTCAGGGTCCAATTATTTCAACTACAAGGGCTTCTTCAGCATCATCCTCTTTGCCATGGTTGATGCTGACTACAAGTTCATGTACATCGATGCTTCAGGCAATGGGTCAGCTTCAAGGGTGGGCTGGAACGCAACTCATATGGGTTTTCCAGATCCAGACCCTCTAGCAACGGACACACAAGATGTGCTCTACTTCATCATGGGTAATGACGCCTTCTCCCTCAGAACCTACCTCATGAAGCCCTACACTTCAAGATACCTCACCCGTTGAAGAGAGGATCTTCAACTACAGGCTGTCAGGGAAAGACGGTGGTGGAGAACACCTTGGCATCCTGGCCAACAGGTTCCAAGTACTTCTCACCAATGCCAGGATCTCCCACAGACTGTGAGGAGACATCGTGGAAGCTTGCTGCATCCTGCACAATCTCATGCGAACCCGCTACCCAGTGTGCAGAACAGGCTTGTGGACTGTCAACAAGGCAATGGGACAAGGAGCCTGGTGAATGGAGCCAAGGACAAAACCTGATAGACACTGTGGAATCATCGCGCCCCAACAGAGCTTCACGTGAAGGAAAGAAGCAGCGCAACCTCCTGAAACACTGGTGCAACTACCCCAGCTGGAGCAGTTGGAGTGGCAAGCACAGGATGGTAGATGCTTAATGGATGCTTCCTTCAGCCTAACTCCACCACACTGATGAGATTGTGCCATGTGAATGTTGAGTGGCCTTACAATGAATAGGGAATTAATAAAAAGAGTTTTGTTTATGTTGAAATGTGTTGATCAATGATTAAAATTGTGTATTGATAAAAAGGCCATATGGTGTGGAAGCTGGGAGGGTGGACCATACAATCCCACTATGCTTGCACTGGAAGTTTATCTATCCCACAGCTATTCCTATACCCATCCCACAACATCCTTATCCCACAAGCTATCCGTTACCAATCCCACAGCTATCATTACCCATCCAGAGCCTATCCTTACCAATCCCACAGCTATCATTACCCATCCCACAGCTATCCATCCCACATAGCTATCCTTACCAATCCCACAAGCATGCAAAGAGCTTAACCCTTTTTTTCAAAATTTTCCCCAATACTTTATTAAGTAAAAAAAAAATGAACCAAGTGTGTGAAGCAAAGATAACTTTTATTAATAACAAACTGTATGACTTTATTAAAAAGCAAAAATGACCCAAGTAAAGTGTCTTCAGCAAAGATAAAGTGAACAGGTAACAACTCAGTCTCTGGCACTCTTCTCAGTCACTCTGAGGCGTGCCCATGTCTCAGATGTAAAGAGGCCAGGGACTGTGGAGGTGGCTGTTGCTGGAGTGCTGGTCTGAGGCACATTGGGGTGCCTGGCCCTGAGAGTACAACAGGAGATGGCGTGTGCAGGAAGCTCTCAGAGAGCTGACTCAGTCCCGTGGGATTGAGAGGCCCTTCCTCCAAGGACCTAGGAAGACTGATGACAGATGTTCTGAGAGAGGGCTTGGCTGTGGGGTGGAGAGGAGGAGTGTAGTGGGGCTGGTCTTGGTCTGCAGCTGGGTTCAGGTGAGGCGTCTGTGGCATCTGTGGCAACGAGGAACCTGGGGCTGGACTGGGAAGTGCTGCCTCTGCTGTGGGAATTCCTGGTAGTTGTAGGCTTGGTAAGGCGAGGGGCGTTGTTGAAATCCGTGGAAGGGCTGTGACATCGCTGGGGTGGAGAAGCAGACCTGGAGTGGGTAGAGCAGGTTCAGCTGGGCCTGGAGGGTGGTGCAGAAGTGCTGTGATCCTCTCCTTTATCACCTGGTACTGGGCCTCTGGGCATGTACCTGAGGGTCTGGCTCACATACGTGATGAAGGGCTTGCGGTTGGAGGATGGTATGTCGAAGTGGACCAGCTGGGAGAGGAGATCTGTGTGGCTTATTGTTGTCCCTGATCTCCAAGAGACAGTGGTGCGCTCTGTCTCCTCCGGTCTGCCTCTCTGCCTGCTTTCTGTGGAGGTGGAGGTGGGGTGCGGTGTGGGTTGGTGTCCTGGTGGCTGCTTCTTCTTGCTCCATCTGAGACAGGGGATCCTCCACGTCCTCCAGTACAGGAGTGCAGCTGTCGGGGGGTCTCTGTCGTGGGCCTCCAAAGACACCTGCCTGGACATGGTAGCTGTCTCATGGCTGGAAGAGGAGTGGCTCTCTGTGGGTTTTCTGAGCGAGAGGGTTGAAAGAGGGGCTGCTCCTCGGTGGCGGATCTCATCCTCCAGGAAGCTGCGCACCTGGCCATGATATAGGTCTCCCCAGTCACGTGAGCTTGACAGTGGCCTGCCTGTATTTCTTCAGGTGCAGCTTGCCATTACCAGGTGTACATGTGCTTCCACCACCCAAGGAGTACATTCTGAAGTGTAGCCCAGGCTCTCCGCCCTCTCTCTCCACGCTGCCTGCTTCCTCTTGGGTGTTGCGATAGAGCCTGTGGCCCTTCCTCCACAGGTACTCCCTCAGCCATTCCAGCACCTTCTCCTCATGGTCTTCAGAAATGGAGTACTGTTTCCTCTCTCCCTTCTCATTTGCCTTGCCTCTTCCTCCCTCTGGCAGAGGGCTTCAGGGCCTTCAGCAGCAGGGCTTTGAGGGCCTTGGGGCTGGTCCATCAGAGCAGCAGCAGCAGGAGCAGCAGGAGAAGCACCAGAAGCACCAGAAGCACCAGCAGGAGAAGCAACCAGCAGCAGCACCAGCAGGAGAAGCACCAGCAGCCACCAGCAGCACCAGCAGGGAGAAGCACCACCAGCAGCAACACCAGGCAGCAACACCAGGAGCACCAGCAGCAGAAGCAGAAGCACCAGCAGCTTCAGAGTTCAGTGCTAGGGGTGGGATGGTGCGTTCTGTCCTTCTTGCCAGAGCTGGAAGGAGTAGGCACAGGCTTCCTTTTCTTCCCCATGGTGTTTCTCTCAAGATGTCTCTGGCAGCAGGTCTTTCCTCTAAATGCTGACTGCTTTGAGCTGCATCCTTTTATATCTGCGGAGCTGAAGCAATTCATCCTCCCCGCATGCCCAGTGAACGCTTTGCATCCGCTACGCATCCACTATGCATCCTATAGGTGGTCCGTGATGCAGCTGTGTCATCGCTATGCATCCACTCCTTCCCCTAGCATCCGTTTCAATCCGCTACGCATCCGCTATGCATTCTGCTCCTTCCGCTACGCGTCCGCTTTGCGTTTCTCCCGGAAAGGCCCTGCGGGATGTATCTCTGCTTTCCATCCGCTTTCATCGGCTAGGCTTCCTACGAACATCTGTTTTACATCCCCGCTACATCCCCCCCACGTGATTCCTTACTCTGTTTATGCAAATTTGGGGCACTTTTGAGAGCGGATAACAACGGATGGAAATTTTGCTCGCCCGCTGTGTCCTTTTTCATACATTTTGTATGCATCGGCCAGTGTGACCTAGCCTTAAACAAATTGCATGTTTGGAACAAAATATATAGATGTGGATTATAAATGCAGGAAGATCTTGAGTTTAATTTCAATGCCTTTGTAAATCTATTGTGAAAAAAAAAGTTGGCTGCACTTTTCAGAGGACAGAATAACTATTGTTTCCAAGATATGTTTGGACTGATTTCCAAAATTTGCCTTTTCATATTCAGTCTTTTAAAGCACTCATGTAATGGTGAGGCTAATTCGGGCTAATGATACGCAGCTTTGATTCCATCCTCCTAAATTACATTCTTAATTGGTTCCCTCAAAAACAGATAGTTTTAAAGGTTTACTATCTGCTTGACTAAGATGGAATAATGTAGAACAAGCAGATGTTGAAGCCAACTGTGTTGAAGTTCAGAAGAACAGGAAGTTCTGATGTGAGATTGATGAGAAGATTCTGCGTTGAGAAGGATCTAGTTTAAAAAGAAATAACTGAAGCTATTCTAATTTTTTTGCCACTCTTGAATGGCAAAATGCCTACAAAATGCTTCATTTGTCTATTTTGTTATATATTTGTGAGGAAAGGCAGAGGCAAAATAAATTTACTGAGGTCTAGGGCCCCCAAAGACCTCCAGATGAAGGGACTTAGATTTCAGCTAGCATATCTATATCATTTGGCATATATTCTTCATTGCTTTTTTATCTATTTATTCTTTAATTAAGTTTCTCTAAAGGAACAGAGCCATAAAGTTAGTAGAGAATAAAGTGGAGAAATACCAATACATTTCATATAACTCTCATTTGACCCCACAAGGTAATAGAAAACTGCTTTCCCGCATTTAGCTAGTGCCATCTTTTCCTAACCCATAAACTATTTATTAACCACGAAACTATTTGTGTTTTATTTCCCTATCATCTTCTATTTTTGATATAGAATAGAATAAGAATTGGAAGGGACCTTGGAGATCTTCTAGTCCAACCCCCTGTTTAGGCATGAAATCCTACACCACTTCAGACAAATGGTTATCCAACATCTTTTTAAAAACTTCAGATTCCAATTTGTACTTTATTATTCTGGTTTCTCTATTCCTAAAACAGTTTCAGGTTTTACAGATAACAAATATTTGAATTATCATCTGTTCTTCCCTGAGGTTTCAAGCTTAAATAAAAATGGAAGCATGTTACACTGTTTCTCTTTTCTTATAGGATTCTGTCCAATTTCCCATTCCTAATTTAGAGTACAAACTCAGAAAGCAATTCCAAACATTTACTCTGCTTGAAGGTCATGGAGCTGTTGATTGATATCTAGTTATAACTCTGGTTGTCCTAACACATGGATTGGATACGGCTTCTTTTTTTTTCTTCTTCCTTCCTATGTCTGGACTAAATCCAAAAATGTGAGGATCAAAGCCTATGGACTTGTTGCTTTTATATTTGGCACACAAAGAGGCTGGCAGTCCCCAATGCAGTCTTGGATAAGCTCAACTTGTTTTCTTTCTGTGATGTGAAACAGTTGCGACTCATAGGCCCTCCAACACTTAAAGTGGACTGAATGAAAATGGGCTTTTAAACTTGCCAAGTGTAAGAAAGTACCAGCCTCCAGTTTTTTCAAAATACTGTAACTATGGTATATTTCTCTCTCCCTTTTTCTCGTTTGAAAAGAAAGTACTTTCTGAAATTTGGACTTCGGTAAGCTCTTCATTTCATAAATCCCAGGGTCCTTTTTGACACAACTTCAGCCTGTCTGAATACCAGGATATTAAGATAATTAGTTTTCTTGGAAACCTTCCACGTAACTCAGGAGCAGGAACTTTTAAGGTTGTTTTTTTTTTTTCCCCAGAAACACATTGATCTCTGCAAAGAAGCTGAGATGCCACAGCACCAGGTGGCTGCAGGAAAATAGAAATAACCTAGTACTTCAGGCATATTTGTTTTTTGGCCATTTTGTATCATTAACAGCTAATTTGGGGTCAACATGCCACCAAATTACACTGGTATGCTGTACTGTACTGTATACACTACCAAAAATACATTATATTGCCAAAATTTAGAGGGCCAGGAAGGGACTTAAGATCTGGAAGTCATTAAGATTTATGGATAATCCATAAATTATCCATTTTAAAAAGTGTCTTAGATTAGGTCTGTGCTGATTCTAAATGAAGTTTCCAGGGAATAGATCTTCCCTTTATTGATATCACATAGGAGTTTCAGACAGCATGCAAATGGGAAAAATTTGCCTGCAGACAGACTTCCACACTAGCACTGATGATGTTACCTAGTTTGGGTAATGAAACGTCTGCCAGAAATCAAGCAAGCTCAGAGACCCCCCGTCCTATCAACCCTGATCTACAAATATCTCTCTTATTGATCCTCCTTTTGGTATAATGGGAAATGAAAGCTTATTGAACAACAGTGGTTCAAAAAACTCTGTCTTAATGTGATGCACATCTGCACACACACACACACACACACACACAAATGTATGTATACATTTTATACATAGTCATGGGGAAATGCATATAACAACTCTATATGCATACAACAATGCATATAACAACGCTACATTCCAAACTCTATGACCAGGCCTTATTACATTTATCTTGTGTGCAAACTAGCACAAGACAAATCTATCACCCAAATCCTATGATCTACTTCCTAAGGTCAACTTTTCCTGTTTTTAGTTGATCAGTAGCATTATAATTTCTCTTGTTCCCCCAAGAGCTGCCTTTGGCTAGGCCCTCCATATAAGAGATGAAAACCTTTTGGATGCTTGCCTATTTTCTGTTTTGGAATTTTTTTTTAAAGAAAATCTGTACATTCAAATTACATTTTCTTTAAAGACTTTTGTTTGGTCCGATGGGTATTATCCAGGAATTAGTGTGAATAAAGTGAATAAAATATCCTAAAATGTACCTAGGTGGCTGCATACATTTTAGCCAATCCCTTATTGAGGAGGTCCTTACTGGTGCTGGCCTTACAGTGTGGAAATTACAGTTATCAATCTTTTTTTGTGTATTGTTTTCTTTTGACATTTTCAATTCAAATAGCTGCACCACTACATTCTTTCCATTTAAAATAGGTTTATAAAAAAAAACAAAAAACACCTCAGTTCTGTGCTCACAACATGTCAGTATCAAGGCATTCTTCAGGCAAAAGAAAGTTTTGATTATTTACAATTAAACAAGCATATGTGCAATTGCCTTTTGGATAAAGCATTTCACAGTGTTTGGCATTTCATTCTGTTAACAGAATGTTTGCATATGGTTTCCATGTTTTTGGATTGATGTTAAAGGTGGAACAGCAGAAGGCAGCACAAATGAACCCACATAAACCATTTTAGTTTAGAAAATTATGTTTTGATCTGAATAAAGGATTCATTCAATGATGCATTAAATAAATAGTTTCATTCATCTTGGGTGTCAGCCTCTAATGTATTATGAGAAAAAAGAATGTCAGAAATTCAGATAACATTAAAATAAAGTTTCTTCCCTGATAAGATAATTTTGGTTATCTTCTCAATTTCCCTATCAGACTGGTTATAGTGTGGCTGAATGCCAGGTTTTATCCAAATGAAATCTCTCATATCCATTACCATAGTCTATTACTAAAATTATGGCAAAGGAAACATGAAAAGTTAGGGTTATGAATGTCAGTTGTAATAAACTTGAACTGGGTGCTGGACTAGACCCCCAAGGTCCCTTCCAGCTCTGTTCTGTTCTACTCTGCTCTGTTCCACTCTGCTCTATTCAAGATTTTATCTTCAAAGTGGCATTGGAGATCTAGAAAACATTTGAGATGCTTTTAGGTGATATAGGTCAGGGGTCTCCAACCCTGGCAACTTTAAGACTTGTGGACTTCAACTCCCAGAATCCCTCAGCCAGCAAAGCTGGCTGAGGAATTCTGGGAGTTAAAGTCCACAAATCTTAAAGTTGCCAAGGTTGGAGACCCCTGATATAGGGAGTCCTTCACCACAACCTAGCACCCCATTGTTAAGAGGGTTGTGCCCAGGGGTGAGATTCAATTTTTTGAACAACCGGTTCTGTGGGCAACCGGTTCTGTAGTTGGTGGGTGTGGCTTGGTTATTGGCTGGGCATGGCCAACTCAGTATCACTCACATTGAGGCACACATCTCACCTGGCCTCTCATGGACTGTGGGGATGCTGCAACAGTCATAAGTGTGAAAAAGGGTCATAGGTCACTTTTTTCAGTGCCATTGTAACTTTGAATAGTCATTCGATACAAGCAAAGTACCAGCAAAGGAGGGGAAAAAAACTCCAGAGAAGTTCCTGAGACAGGAACTCTAGTCCTGCCAAGAATGTAATAAGGGTTAACAGAGAGGCAGTTTCTGTAAGCAACACCAGAATGTTTCCTTCCTGCCTTCCTTACAGGATTAGGCCAGTAATTTCTTCCAACAACCAGTTCTCCAAATTACTTAGAATGTTAACAACTGATTCCAGTGAATAGGTGCAAACTGGTAGAATCCCACCCCTGGTTGTGCCCAATTGTATGACTTTAACAGTTGTTGCTGTTAAGTGAATCACTGCAGTTGTTAATAAAGTGCCTCATGAGGTCATTAGGCAAATCTGGATTACCTCATGGTGTTAGGTTGTCAGAAGCCATCTGAAAAGATTGCAAATGGTGATCATATGATCCCAAGATGCAAGAACTATTGTAAATACTTTGCTTATCAGAAGATTGTAAAAGGTGATCATGTGACCTTGGGACACAGCAACGGTCATAAATAGCAACCAGTTGCCAAGCATCTGAATTTTGATCACATGACCATGGGAATGCTACAAAAGTCATGAGTATGAAAAATGGTCATAAGTCGCTTTTTTCAGTGCCGTTGTAACTTTGAATGGTCACTAAATGAACTGTTGTAGGTTGAATACTACCTGTACAGTCAATTGAGTTGGAATGCTAGGAGTTGTAAATCCAGCACATCTGGATCTGTGTTGGCCATGGATTGCACCGCATGAGAGATGCATCTGCTTGTATGTTGTTTTTACAGAGGTTTATTAACATCTTTTTTTCAAAAGAAAAAAATAGCTATCCTGCATAACAACCAGAGTGTTTGAAGTGGATTGCTAGAAAAAGAAGAAAAAAAGAGACAGTAGTCCACAAAGCTCAGAAACACAGTATGCAATCTGTCAACACTTGAAAATCCATTACAGAATTCAAATAGGAAAACAGGTTATGGAAACATCAGCTTAAAACAAATGTTTCCAGTCACTGGGACTCCACTTATTATATGTCTGAGTGGGTCCAGGAACAACAAAAAGCCATTTTATAATGCCAAGTATAAGAAAGGCAATATGGATGTCCTCTTGAACCTCACTTGTTGCAAATCTCATATAGTTCCTACTTCCTCTGTTTTGAGCCACACCTTCCGTCTCCCCCTACAGTCTGGGGCTGATAGCTTTTCTTTGATCAAACCTCTGTCTCTTTTTGTAGACATGCTATGGGAGAAAGGCAATTTATAATTCCATTTATAAACAGATCTTGGCTCATTCCACCTACAATGTTTCTTTCCTTGTAAAGCAAAAAAGAATTATTTTTTTGGCCTGTTTCATGGGGTCTATTTAAATGTTACCTACTGTAGCAGCTATTTTGCATTTGTCTTATACCACATATGAAATGTACCATTGAGTTTCAGGAAAGACAATAATAAACAAGCAAATGTAATATGTTTCATTCTGTTTCTTTTCTTCGAGTTTGTTTGAAAGAAAATATATTTTCAGACAGTGAAGTCTACATCCATCCTCATATGATTCATATGTCAGTTTGCAGTATTTTGTAGGGTTCTTTTTTTCTTTTGCATGTGGATCTGTGATCATCTGGAAAAGAATTAGACAGCATAAAAGTCAAAGGACATTTGCATCGGAGTGTTTAGTGAAAAGTGTTCATCCTTCATCACCCCATCAGCATCCATTTGCACCTTAATTTTATTTTTTTATAATTTTATTAGACATTTTCCAACAGTTTAAAAACATATTTACATTTCCAACAATATTACAGCATCATCATCATTTATCAATCATATATCAATTGCTATATTACTTTTATATCTATTGTCTAGCCAAATACACCAGGCGTCCCAGACTAGTTAGTACTCAGTTACGTTTTTATCTTTTAACTCAAGGGTCAGCCTGTCAATCTCTGCGCAGTCCAGGATCTTTCTTAACACTGACCCCTCAATTGGTATATTCTCTTGCTTCCAAGACTGTGCATATATAATCCTGGCCACTGTTATTATATGTAAAATAATTTATACATCTGTTTTAGCATGACTTTTCCTTAATATTACTAATAAGAACAGTTCTGGACTGAATACAATTTCCACCCCCTGTTATTTTCTCTATCCACTTATGAATTCTACTTTAATTTTTTTTTTTTTTTTTTTCCAAGCATGGGTTTTGAACCGGCCACGGCATTGATCAGTCTGGAGAATNCCATCTTTTTTGGATATGTCCCCCCCCCCTTTTAAACTATACCTACTGAGTTCATGGGTGTTTTCACAATATTCCCAATTGTCTTGTACAACTTCATTTGTGATTGTGATTCAGAAAGTTATTTTTTATAAGTTGCCTGGAGTTGCATTGAATTGGCCCTATGTATTCCTGATGCCACAGGAAAACTTTCAGAAAAGTGGAGATTATTTTTACGATCCTTTGCTTTCAGGACCCAATGTTTAGAATCGTATGATCAATTATGTTGGGTTAACATAGTTTGGGGTATGAATAAAGAATAACAGAATAAACAGAGTTGGAAGGGACCTGGGAGGCCATCTAGTCCAATCCCCTATTTAAGCAGGAGATATTATATTATTTCAATGGCTATTCAATCTCTTCTTAAAAACCTCCAGTGATGGGACACCTACAACTGCGGCGGGTAAGGTATTCCACTGTTGATTGTTCTAAAATTAGGAAATTTCTCCTTAGCTCTAAGTTGCATATCTGCTTGATTGGTTACCATGTATTGCTTCTTATTCTGCTTTCAGGTGCTTTGAAAATAAGTTGATTTCCTCTTCCTTGTGGCAACCCTTCAAGTATTAGAACAGCCAGAACTCTAGAAATTTATATAAAAGCTTATCTCAAACCAACAAATTTAAGAGTATTAATCCTGCTTTATAGCAATAAGTTCCCTTATATGAAATATTTTCTTCTGTTTTCTGAAATCTTATTTCCCCCGATTGATTAATAGATCATGATTTCTAGGATTAGGAAAATTTTATCATTTTCCATGTCAAACGTAATAAATCCCACATTTTAGTTATATTTTATTTATTTTATTCCAATCCTCAAATTTAATATAAGTTTCCCAAATTGCTGATACTGTCCAACAATTACAACCATGTTATTCTAAATATTGCTGAATGACATAAGCATCATTTTCCTAGTGATGGGTTTGCCTTTTACACATCAAAACCCACAAAGTTGTCATTTACAATGAGAATATCTGTAGTAATCCCCAAAACTTTTTCCTAAGTAATCATCTTAAAATAACCCACCTATTTTAGAAAATAGATTCAACTTTTGTACGTAGAAATTATCATTAGAGATAGTTCTTGACTTACAACAGTTACAATGGCACGGAAAAAAAAGTGACTTATGACCGCTTTTCCCAGTTATGACCGTTGCAGCAAAGACATCTTGAGCTCTATTGTGATCATAAGTTGAGGAATACCTGTATTCTCTATATTGCTCTTGAAGAGAAATATTGTCATTGGCTCATTTATTTATTTGAAAATTAAATGAATAAAGATGCTTTCTTTTGTATGCATACCTTTTCTTGTAGATAAAAAGCTTCTGAACCTCATACTGAGTGTAAAAAATGTCTTGGATCCATAGAAAGAAATGAGGCATACATGAGATTACTGAAATGATTCAGATGTATATTTATCACAAATCAGGCAATGATGGAATGGCTCACAATGATGACAATTCATCAAAAATTAAAACGGTCTGGATTTCTGGTTTGGGCTTCTTCAGCAATGGACCGAAATCGCAATCGTCCACAGTTTTGATCCATGCTCGCCACTGGGGCACCCCGAGCCGACAGTATTCAGGGCTGAACCACCCCGTAGAGGTGGTGAAGAAGGGGGAGCCATCAGCGGGGTTGAGGAGAGCCACATCTCTTCTCCTCGGCTCCCTTTCCCAAAGGTGGTTGCAGCGGTGATCAGAAATGGCCACCTCAAAGAAGAACCCAACCAGACAAGATTGTGTAGGAGGAAGTTTAAAGGAGAAAGTTTGACTGACTGGGTTGAATGGAGAACATCTATTTAAGGTTACCTGGAACCTGAATTTTAAAGACTGAATACTATTCTTAAAAAAGATTTTATAAGCTGCAAAGAGAAAGGGAAGGAAACGGAATTGGCATTTTTTCCTGCTTAACATCAAATTTGACTGTGAACATTTAAGAAAGAAGAGATTTGAATAAGAAATTGATACTAACCACTTTGATGTTAATAGGCTATTTCTAGCTGAAATAAAGTGTCAAAAGGATTAAATACTGGATAAGTTTAAAGACTTTCTTTAAAAAAAGAAAGAAAGCAGCCAAAGCAAAAAGAAGGGTGGAATCTGAAAATGGAAAGGAGACCACCTGGAACTTTAAACCAAAATGAATAGATGGAATTTTAACAAGGCTGGCAAAATATATATTTGTAGCCAAAATTTTTTATAGATAACAAAGCCCCTGGAAAAGAAAGTGAGAAAGTAGAATGACAGTTTTCGGACTATTAGATGATTTGGGATCTTTGGATGATTCTAATGAACTTAGACTATAAAATCTAACGGGGTTGTGTCTAAAATGTTTTTTAAAAATGGATCATACCTTTGAGATGAAAATAGGGGAACTTAAAAAAGGAAAGAATGCAAGACCAAGAAGGGCAAGTTCTTTTGGCTTCAGTATTTCAATTTTTAGAGAATGGAGATCTTGGAAACTTATGAAATACAAGAAAACTTGGCAGAACAAGAAGGTGGGACAAGAAAGAAGCCATTTTCTATAATGACCACAATAATTTTAAGCAGGGTTAAAAAAGGAAAGGGGGGAAAGGGGATTAAAAACCTAAGCACTGAAGCCAACAACCCCCCCCCAAAAAAAAGAGTAATTTTTGAAAAGTAATCATTAATATCAGGAAAGAAGCGAAGGGAGGATCATAAAGGGAGAATCAGATAGAAAAGGGAATTAAAAAGGGAACCCGGAGGGAGAAGTAGAGAGGAAGAGGGAAAGGAAAAGAAGCGTACCTAAAAGGCAGAAGAAACAAGATATAGACGGTACAGGATAAACGTTACAAGAATTAAGGTATAATCCTATTAAAAGACACCAAAGACAATTGGTTAAAATTTAACTTCAGGCTGAGTATTTCTGCATAAGAGGTTGCATTGGGATAGCATTGTTGTATAGAAATAGAAAAGGCGTAGGGTTAGAAAATATGTTTTAGTGATTAAAGTGAGTAGAAAAAATTCTATTGCATGTGTAATGGAATATTTGCTTTGATTAAAGAGGCAATTAAGGATCTCAATTATTTTAAAAAAGAACATTTAAAAAAACCTGAAAAGACACATGGAAGATTTTATCAGTTGACAAGATGAACTTGAATTAAGGAATAAGTAACTTTATTGACTACTGCTTAATAACAATTGTTTGGTTTTTTATTTTAAAAGACGAGTAATAAGTTAAATAATATGGAATATATAGATGATTAATAAGTAAAAGACAACTGATATTATTGAGAATGTTTGTTTAAAAGAACAATTAGAAATGTAAAAGATTGTGGCTTATATTATGGCAGAGCTGTACTTGAATAGAATAATTATTCCATTTACTATTGCTATACACACCACACACACCACACGCACTATATGATGTATGTGATGTATTGTATGTATGTATGTATTATGTATACTTTTTTCTTTTAAGAATTTTAGTGTGTATTTTAATGAAATGTACCAAGCATAATTCGATTGAAAATAGGTAATATATTACAAAATAGAGGTTAGAAAATGAATGTTTAACTGTAAAGATGTACTTAAAATTTTTAATATGAAGATTGCAAAAGATACAAAGTGTTATAACTCCAGTCTAGTAATTACAGGGGAAATTTGTTTTATGTGAAAAAGAGGAATATGAAATTGTAAAACAGGACAGACGAAAGTATAAAAAACATTGTTAAGAAAGATTTAAAAATTAGAAAAGATATTATGATTAAGAAAGTAATTAGATAATTTAAAAATAAGCAATAGGAAGTAAAGGAAAGGGAAAAAAGCTATTGAAAAAATTGTGAAAATTAGTTATAAGATATGGATTTAGAATAATAAGATAACACCCATGTTCACACCGCCCAACGGATGCAAAAAGGACACAGCCTTGGCACGAGGCAAAGATGTTCCTCCATGTATCTGCTCTCAAAAGGGGCAAAAATTTGCACTAAACCGGAGAAGCGCGATAAACACGGACTGCGGGAGGTGCAGGGTGGATGGAAAAACAATGCGGAACGGAAGCCAGCGGATGGGAAGCGGATGGGAGCAGGATGGCACATCGCGAGGGCTTCCGGGCGGCCTCAGCAAAGCGGATGCAAAACGGCTACAGTGGCATGCAGAACGCTAATGTGCCACCGCGGATTGAAGCGGAATTGCACAGTGGAAGCTAGTGGATGCACAGCGGAAAGCCTAACGGATGCCAAGCTGTTAATTGCGAATGCGGGGGTGATGTATTGCGTTAAGCCATGCGGATATAAAGGGAAGCAGCTCGATGTGGCAGGATTCGAGGAAAAGACCTGTGCTGGACCATTCGAGTTCCTTGCCTGCCCTGCCTGCATGTCTGGCCTGCCAGCCTTGGCTGCCAGTCTGCCTTCCAGCCAGCCTTGCGTGCCTGCCTGCCTGCTTGCCTTCCATGCCAGGGCTTCCTGCCAGCCTTCCTTGCCAACCTTTCCTGCCAGGCTTCCTGCCCAGCCTACCTGCCAGGCGTTCCTGCAGCTTTGTGTGCCTGGCCTGCCAGCCTTCGTGCCTGGCTTCACTGCCAGCCTTTTTGCCAGCCTTCCTGCCAGACTTGGTGCCAGCCTTTGGTGCCTGCCAGCCTCGTGCCCAGCCAGCAAACCCACAACCATGGGGAGACAGCGAAAGGCCTCAGCACACCTTGCTGCCGATCCCTGGCAACAAAGGACAGGCCCAACCTCCCGCCCTCTGCCCCTGAACTCTCTATCCGCTTTTGGGGCTTCTGTCGGAAGCTGCCCTGCGGTGGTGTCATTCTGCTGCCGTGCTGGGGCTTCCTGCTTGGTGCTTTACTCTGTTGAAGCTGATCCTGGTCCTGCTGGTCGACTGCTCGACACTGCTCGTGCTGCTGGGACTTGCTGGCGCTTCGCTGTTTGCATACTCTGCTATTGCTTGATTCCTGGCGTCGCTCGCTTTGCTAGGATCTGTGCTGCTCGCTGCTGATTCCTGACTAGGTGCTTGTCCACTGCTGCTGCTGCTGGATGTATCGGATGAATCCTTGCTGCCTGCTGCTTGATGATGATGATTGCTGATTATGATCCTGCTGGTGAGGATGATGATGAATGATTGATGATGACTGATCCTGCCGTGCGGGTGCATGCTGCCTGCTGCTGCTGCTGCTGGTGTGGAGGATGTCAGCCCCTACCACCTGGGAGCCTCTCTGATGAGGGCCATCTGGTCCTTGGCAAAGGAGGAACAGGTGAGGCGGGGATGGCGAGAGGTGGCAATACTGTACATTGAGGGCACACAAGGATGAGGTGCTTTGGAGTGGCTGAGAGAGAATGCCACGCTACTATCTGTGGCGGACAGGGACACCGGCTGTTACAGGGACACCCAAGCGGGAGCAGGTTGCTTGGAGAGGAGGGCGGAGGTATGGAGTTTACACTTTCAGAGGTGCTCCTCGGCTGTGGCAGCACATGCACAACCTGTACGGGAAAGCTTGCCACCCTCAAGAAATCTGGCCAGGCACTAGCTGTGAAGCTGACAGACAGAGAGACCTACATCATGGCCAGGTGCAGCTTCCTGCGAGGTGAGATTCCGCCACCGAGGAGCACCAGCAGCCCTCTCCACTACCCTCTCTCTCGGCAGCCTGCTGAGAGCCAGCTCCTCTTCCGGCCCGAGAGTCCAGTCCCTGTCTCCAGGCAGTTTCCTGGGAGCGTGCCACGGCGGAGAACCCACGGACAGGTGGTGTTGTAACCGTGGTGGAGTGCGTTGGAGGACTCCATGGTGCCGGTGGGAGATAAGGAGAATCGAGTCCAGCCACAGTCCTAGCCGACATCCACATCCCCCCCAGCTCTGCCTCCACAGAAAGGCAGAGGCCGGACTGCAGGAGGGCAGAGCCCACACTGTCCTGTGGAGATCAGGACATCATCCGCACCAGCATAGATCTCCTCTCTCAGCTGGTTCACACCGACACCTCCTTCCTCCAACCGCAAAGCCCCTTCCTTCACTATGTCAACCAGACCCCAAGACATGGCGGATCCCCAGTACCAGGTGGTTGAAGGACCGGATCACGGAGCTGTTCACACACCCTCCCAGACTCAGCAGGAACCTGCTCCCCACCCAGTCCAGGTCTGCTCCTCACCCCAGTGATGTCCCTTCCCCATTCCAGCTTCCCACAGGCCTCACCTACCAGGGCTACGGCTACAGGAGGCAGCAGACAGGAGCAGCAGCCCTTCCCACTTTCAGGCACAGGAGTCATCGGGCGACACCGCTGCCACCGAGCGTCCACTGATGCCACTGGACGACGCGATGCCACCCACGCCAATGATGCCACCCACGCCAGTTCCTCACCAGCTGCAGAGCAGACAGCCCCACTACACTACTCCTTCCTCCACCACACAGCCAAGCCCGGGCCCTCAGTACATCTGTCATCAGTATGGGGCTGACACCCCATGGGCATGGAGGAACGGACCTCTCGAATCACAGGGCTGAGCCAGCTGTCGACACCCTTCCTTAAACACAACCGTCCCCTGTTGTCTCTCGGGGCCAGGCACTCCAGCACCACCCACCACCACAGCACCTGGACCTTCACCCCTGAGACTGGGCACCACCTCGCCGAGTGAACATATAAGAGTGCCAGAGACCAGGTAGCTGGCTACCTGTGGACTTTTTTGGACACTTGATTTGGGTCATTTTTGTTTACAGCTTGTATGTTTCAATAAAGGTTTATCTTTGATTCACACACTTGTTCATTTCTTTTTTCACCATAACATCTTGGTGTTAAACTTTTAGGAAATGGTTAAGCCTTTAAGAATGCTTGTGATGGGTTAAGATAGCTGTGGAGATGGGTTAAGATAGCCTGAGTGGATAGATAGGCTCCAGTGCAAGCACAGTGGACTTATGGTCCACCCGCCCAGGTGCCAACACCTTGTCCTTTGATTATCAATAATAATCGTAATCAATTCATCCACACAAGTGAACACAAAAACACCCAACTCTTTATTAAACGCCCTGCTCATTGTAGGCCACCCAGACATACATAGGCCCAATCTTCATCCAGTGTGATGAGACACTGAACGGGAAGGCATCCATTAAGCAGTCTACCATCCTGTCTTGCACTCCACTGCTCCAGCTGGGGAGTCTGCACAGTGTCTCAGGACGGTTGCTTCTTTCGCCTTATGTGAGGCTCTGTTTGGGGCCTTGCCACATCCTGAGTGTCTAATTAGGTTTCGCCCTTTGCCTCCCCATTCCCCAGCTCCATGTCCCTTATTGCCTCTTGATGGTCCACAATCCCTGTTCTGCAAGAGACTGCGGTAAGCGGCAGTGCCGCATTGAGATTGTGCAGGATGCAGCAAGCTTCCATGATCCTCCTCATTGGGTCTTCTGGCGATGCTGCATGGTGGTGAGAAGTACCTGGAAAACCTGTTGGCCAGAATGCCAATAGGAGTTTCTTCACCACCCGCCTTGCCCTGGACAGCCTGTAGTGTTGAAGAATTCCTCTCTTCAGCGGGTGAGGTATTTGAAGTGTAGGCTTCATGAGGCCTAGGCTTCTGAGGGAGAAGTTCGTCATCCCCCATGTATGAAGTAGCAAATATTGCAATGTCCTTGGGCAGGGGTTGTAATTCTTGGGAAAGCCCACGATGAGGTTGCCTTTCCAGCCCCTCCTTGAGGTTGACTGCGTTGCGTATACTGGGCATTGAAAGATTCACCCGTAGCCTTGAAGCATCGATGTACATGAACTTGCTAGTCAGCGAAGAGGATGATGCTGAGAAGCCCTTGTAGTTGAAATAAGGTGGACCCTGACTTTTGGCTGGAGCTTTGCAGGCCACGTGCTTGCCATCTATGGCTCCAACTGGCCTGTGTGGGCAAGTTCCACCTCTGATACCACTGCCTCTGAAACTTTCTTCCCATCCTTCTTCAGTGGAGGGGCACTGAGGAGCTCCTCCTTGTATTCTTCGATGAATGGCCGTGCACCACTTCTCTTGGCCAACAATGACTGATGGTGTTGTGTGGCACCCTCAGTCATTAACTGCATGACATATATATATATATACAGAGGCAGGTGGCGCAGATAGTGAGTTGCCACCTTGAGGCCAGGTTTCCAGGCTGGGATGAAGTTGTGTTCTGCTTGTGTCAACCTGGGGTGTCAGGCGCTGCACCAAACTTCATCAAACATGGGCTTGGAGGCACCTCTATGAAGTTCTGGAATGCCACGAGTGTCTTTGTTCCTGAGCTCCACCATCAGCCTTGTTGTAAAGTCCGTTTACTTCTGCTCTTTGGTGATTCCATCTTCGGACCCAGACACTTCTTGGCTGCCTCCTTTCTTCCCACTAGAAAGTGTCATGCAGAGGCTGTAGATGGCTTCGTACTGTCCTTTGCAGAAGGATGTGTGGCTGCCAAAAGGACCTGTTGTTACGATCCACAGTGGACACATGGACTGGATTGCTGTGGAAAAAGAAGAGTCAGATGAAGGCTTGCAGAGGTCTGCAACAGCTTTGGTGCTGTTCTGAAAAAGTGAGATGCAGGCGAGTTGCATCCCCCTTTTTATTAGCGCAGTATAGGTGTCCCTTGGCATCCTCTAGGCATCCTCTTAGGCATTCCTGTAGACATCCCTTAATATCCGAGATTAGTCCCCTCTGCGAAACGTTTATTTCCGTTTTAAACGCTTTGTTTCCATGCTTAGCATGCCGTTCTGCATCCATTTCTCACCATGTCTCCAGCGTCCGTTCCGCTCTCCTCCCTGCGGTCGAGCAGATGCGAATTGCCGGGATGCTGCAGCAGATGCTAGCGGAATATAGCGGATGCGTCAACGGATGCAAAACGGGATGCGTAGCGGATCATAGCGGTATGCATAGGACAAATTGATACATTTTTTCTTGCGCAAAAGTTTTGGCAGCTTCAAACAACTTTTGAGCAGAGAAACGTCAATAAACGGATGCTGGACGGATAGAGAGGAAGCAAAACGGAGGCAGTGAGTACATTGCGTTTTCCAACGGATGACAAGCTTTTTTGTCCGTTTTACATCCTCTTTGCATCCGTTGGTTCGGTGTGACATGGGCTTAAATATTTATTGAATTTATGTTTGTATGGAGAAGTGATAACTCGGGCCACACTGTTCTCAAAAAAAGATATTTTATTTGTATTTCATGTTTTGTGAAAACTTAAACAAAAGTTTTATTTAAAAAAGAAAGAATTAAAAAGGTCCCTTGGGTGTAGAATGTTCCCATAGCACTTAGTGCTTTCTTGATTCGCCAGTTGTATCTGTGAAGGCATCCAGCAGCCAATCTTTTCCAGAAGTAGCAATATTTCTAACCTGATATGATGACCTGGGATAAGATATGAAGGCCACAAAGTCAGCTGTCAGTTCAGACTCCCTTTTAATGCTTCAAATTTCCCCAAATGCTCCCACGTTCTTGGCAAGTCCCATAGCAAAGTGACACACTGCAGCCTCTGCCTAAGCGCAGTCTAGCAAAGCAAAGGAACAGGGAAAGGAATCCACAAAGCAGGGAACAAACAATGGATCCATGAAGCAAGGAAGAAGCAAATATTTCTGCAAACTCCAAATGTCTTCAATGGCAAACAAAACTCAACAAATTCAGCATTTATTTCCAACAAATGACCCTCCCCACAATGTCTCCTTAAATCTCACTCCCCAGGTGTGCCTTGTGAAGAGGGGTGGGGCACTGTCTTCCCAAGTTGTTGGGTTGGCCTGTGCTGTTCCCGCCTTCCCTCCACTCTCCATGTTTGGGGATCAGGAGGGGGAGGTCCTTGCTCATTGCCTGAGCTCCGTCACACCTCATTTCTACTGCTTGCCTTCTCTCGGTCATCCTGTCCCCGTTCCTCCCTGCTAACAAGCTGTCCCAATCCCAAGGGGCTCTGGGCTGCCTTGTCTTGCTCCTCCCCACATTCCTCCAAAGCCAACAAAGCTGCCTCCTCAATCTCCATTGGTTCCAATTCTGGGACATCTTCCTCCACAGATTCGGGCTCCAATGGGGGCATGACACCTGACAATGGTGACCAGCATGGCAAAAGTTCTGTTTGAGCATACCAAAAAATCTTCAATATGGCATCCCAATTTCTTAGAAAGAACTGTCATAAATGCTATTCCTGAGACCAGAGACAGCACATTTAATTGATTTTTAAGACTGTCCCAATAGTAGTTATCAGTACTGTAGAAATAAATTCTTAACCATTGCTTGCTAATTTTCTGCTAATCTGCAAACTTGTTTTCCAGTTATTCTGAAACTGCAGGAATACATTGTTTCTGTCCTCAAAAATTCTTTTTCCTGACTTCTGGTTCTGAGCTTCTTCAGCAATAGACCGAAACTTCATCCCTCCGAGGCTTCGATCCGTGATCGCCACTGGAGCGCCCCGAGCTGGCTGGTTTCGTGCCTAAGCCACCCTGTAGAGGTGGTGAAGACGGGGGAGACTGCCTGCAGGGTTGAGGAAAGCCGCATCTCTCCTCCACAACTGGCCATTACTCCCTTTCCTGAAGGCAGTTGCAGCAGCGGTCAGAAATGGCCACCACAAAGAAGAACTCGACCAGGAAAGAATGTGCAGGAGGAAGATAAGAAGAGAAAGTTTTAGAAAGTTTTGGTTGACCGGGTCAAACAGCAAAAGCAAAAATAAGGTACCCTGGAATTTAAGCTTAACAACATTGTTCCCAAAGAAGATCTTGAAGCTGCAAAGGAGAGAGAAGGGAAAGGATTAGGTTTTTTTTCTTTCCTTCCTTATACTAACAGCTAAGAGCCTTAAGCAAGATTTTGAAAAAAAATCCACTTTGACATTAATAGGCATCTAAGCTGGAAATAAAAGTCAAAGGGATAATAAAGATTTCTGGACATTTAAAAGCTTTTTAAAAGCTGGAAAGGAGAAAAAAAAAGAATACAAGGGCAGGATTTGGAAAAAATGGAGGAGACTACCTGGAATTAAGGAATGGAACTGTAATTAAAAGTGAAACTTTGATAAGATTCTTCAAAGATACATTTGAATGGAAACTTGGTAACAAAATAATAGAACCCCAGGAAGATAAAGTGGAAAAAAGAAGTAAGTAGTGACAGCCTTGGACTATTGGATTATTTGGTGATTTTGGTTTCTATAACTAGACTGACTAAAATTAACTGGGTGGTTGTTAAAAGTTTTTAAAATGGTATTACTCTTTGAAGAACTGAAAAGGGAACTTTAAAAAATGGAAAGAAGATGCACAAGAAGGGAGAAGTTCTTTTGCTTCGTGTTTCAATTTTTAGAAATGGAGATCTGGAACTATGAGAAGCAAACAAGAAATGCTTGCAAGAACAAGAAGACTGGGACAAAAAAGAGAAGCCATTCTATAATGATCAAATAATTTTAAGGGGGGGGGAAGAAAAGGGGGGAAAGAGAGTGAAAGATTTAAGACAAGAAAAAACAACCAAAAGAAGGACAATTTGAAAGATAAGTATTAAATAGGAAAGCAAAAACAGAAAAAGAAAAGGGGGGATTACAGATGAGAGAGTTAGAAGTAGAGAGACGAGGGGTATAAAGGGGAGGAGAAGAAGAGGTGGAAGAAAGCAAGGAAGAAGTTGTAAAAGACAGAAACAAGAAATGGAGATTCAGGGAAAGATATAAGGATTGTAACCATCAGCTTGTTTAGAGATAATGGGTGAAGATTTAATTGTAAAAGGGATTCTGTAATGGCACATAAGATAGCATTTGTTATATTAAAATAGAAATAATTTTAGAAAATATGATGATGGATAAAATATTTATTGTAATGTAGTGGGATGTTTGTTAATAAATAAATGAATTAAAATGATTGAGAGAATTAAAAGGGAACATTTTTAATATTTAGTAATGATTTATAAAAATATAAGTAAGAAGAAAATATGGGAAAAAAAGAGTTAATCATGGAAAGTTTTATAAGTGTTCCCAAAGAAGTATGATGTTCAATTGAAAAGAAATGTTAAAGATGTTAAGTTTTTAATGCATATTAATGATAGAATTAAATTGGAATGAAATGTGTGGTTTTTATTTACATATGTATATAATTTTTCCTTTTTAAGAATTAGTGTCTATTTTAAGAATGTATAGAAGCGGACAAGCGGAATCCAATTGGAAGTTATGTATTATATTGAATACTATAATCTCAAAGTTATATATTAAAGTTTAAATAGAGTTTGAATGGATTAAATTAAAGGATATAAAGGTGTCATACTCTAATTGGTAATTACAGGGAAAATTTGTTTAATTAAGAGAAGATAATATTAAATTGTAACAGGACAGAGAAAGTGTGTATTATAAGAATGTACCAAGCAGAATTCAATTGGAAGTTATGTATTATGTATTATATTGAATGTCATAACCTTAAAGTATATATCGAACTTTAAATAAGAGTTGAATGGATAAAATTAAAAGATATAAAGGTGTTATATTCCAATTAGTAACTACAGGAGAAAATTTGTTTTATGAGATAAGATAATATGAAATTGAAACAGGACAGACAAAAAGTATAAATATAATGATTTGAATTGAGATGAGATAATCAAAACACAACTGAGAAAATTAAAAGAGGGGAAAAATTGTGTAGAAAATATAAAATGGTAATAAGATATGGAATAGAATATAAAAATGAGCATGGAATATTGAGTTTTGTGTCTGTATGAAGAAGTGATAACCTGGGACCATGCTATTTTCAAAAAAGATGTTTTACTTGTATTTTTTGTGTGTGTGAAAACCCAAATAAAAATTTCAAAAAAAAAATTCTTTTTCCTGGTAGGACAATTCAAAATAAACTCAAATAATTAGCTGAGATTTCAATAGCATAATTTGGATATCTAAGGGCAAAAGAAAAAAGAAAAAAAGTTTGGGCAAAATAGAGGAGTATCCCTTATAACTGCCTGGTCAGCTTGGAATTGTTGGAGAAGGTATGTCTAGACATAACCAAATATGTTCCAAAACATGGTACTCTGAACTTTTTACACCATTTGGTGACCCTAGTCTGGACTCTCTTCCTCTTCTCCTTGTTTTGAAACTTTTTATCTTGTGAAAGAAAGAAAGATTTATCTGTGACTGAGAATAGACTAGTGAAATGCAGAGTCCCAAAGTAGACATAAACTATATTAAGGATGGCTTGACAAGAGTTCAGATGCAAGCAAACGAGAAAGGCAATGAACTCGGGACTGATGTTCTCTGAAGTAGCAACAGGAGACAAACACATGAAGTGTTCTTGATATTTATAGCTGTTAATTTCCCAGTGAGGCAGGGCAGAATTGACAAAAGTGATAGATCAGTCAAGCTACCCTGAAAAAGTGGTGGATAGATGGGCTTCTCTGGAACTACTCAGAGAAGTGAGTCATTGATCAGCTCTGTTGCAACTTTGGCAGTGTCTTTTTGAGGTACAGTGTCCAGAATTGCATCCGATACTGAATTGTATTTGCCCTTTAAAGTTTGATATCAGCACTATGACAAGCCAATTTCATTTTCATTTTTAATATATTAAAGATTTTAGTTAGTTAGTTATTATTAAAGTTGTTTGCTCTCCATTAATTCTGGGTATCTATAAAGTTATAATTATGGTTTTCATTATAAATAAAAATAATACAAAGTAATCTTAGGGAAAGGAAATAAAATGGAAATAATGAATAAAAAGTGCAGGAAAAAAAAGAAAAAAGAAAGAAAGATAAAGAGAGGGAGAGGGAAAGAGGGAAAGAAAGAGAAATGTATAAAGAAATGACTTGCAACTTTCATTACAAAAAATATAAAGAAATTTAATTACTCTTCCACTCCCGAATTAGGTTAAACTTCCATTCTATATTCTATTCTTTATCTATGGGCAAATTCTGTACCACTCTTTTCCAAATCATTCTCTTATAATTATCCTCTTCTGAATCATTCTATATTTCATCTTGTTAGATACAATTTATTCCTATCTAATATTCCTTTATTAACATTGTTTTGACATAGTCTATCCACAGAAGTGGATATCATTATCCACTGTTTTGATACCATACTAACATCTGGTCTATTCCTCAAAAATCTACTTTAAGATTTCCACTGACATAATATTTTGTGACATAGTATAAGTCCCAATATTAATTGACATCGGGCATGTTTTTTCCTTCTGCTTAAAATCTTTAGTCCCCTCTCGTGTCCAGTTTCTAAAGTCAGCTCTTACTTATCTTTGTTATGACTTGCAATAACCAGGGTAGCCAAAATATATTTGTTTCCCAGAAGGTGTTTATTTTTTTGTATAGTTAATTCCAAAATCTTCTAGTAAGAATAAATATTTCAAATTTATCTGGGCTCTTGATCTATTTATCACTTTCTTTGATCAAGATTATTTAGCCTCTTGCTGTTTATTTCAAACTATTCTTAAACTTATAATTAATTTATATTTAACAGAGAGAAAACAGCGTATTAAAATAAGTTAAAGCAGAAAAAATTGTTAACATTTATTGGCAATACTATATATCATTAAGTACATTAAATTTCTAGGTAGTAAGTGATAACCGATGCCAGTAAGATTTCTTCCCTTTACCCATTCCTCTGTGCCTGAGGAAATGATTAGTGGACTTTATGCATTTTTAATTCTTACTGAGCAATTTACAGCTCGATCTATTTGGAACATCATCAACACTATGGTGACAAAATATTAAATGGCATATTCTTTTATGGAACTTCTAAGAGAAAAAGCATCTTCTTGAAGCAGAATTTCAGAGTATGGTAATTGTGAGATCTTTTTATAGTTAAATAACAAAAGGCAGAAATCTTTCTACCACATCACATTTTTTAAAAAGCAAGTTCAGTTTTCCTTGGCTGATAATAAGTCTGAATCTTTAAAATGCATGCTGCAGTTTTAAAATAAACAAATAAATAAATACACACAAGCTCATCTAAATATTTGGAATGAATGAATGAATATCTATCCTTAAAGTGAGTCAATACAAGGAGAAAATATTGTTCTAAATGGATGAAAGACTGAAAGTTCCCTCTTTTGCCTTGAAATTGGCAAAAAAGGAGAGATGGTTTTGAATTTTATTGGCCCTTTTGTGGTTTAATCACCCAGTTTCAAAAAAAGGTTGCTTCGCAGTTTTTTTCAATCTTGCAATAAAGTATATGGCAGGAGGTATTTTTCCAAGTCTTTAAGGCAGTGTGGTACCTGGTACTTGCTATATGTGCTGGATTTAAGGCACAGGACCCATAATCCCCAGCCAGCAGGCTCTAGTCCAACATATGTTCTGGACATTGATCTGGGGAAGGCTGACAGACTTTCCTGAGTGAAAGTGAAGAAAACTCTCAACCTCCCATAACTGTTACTATCATTCTCGATTTCTTTTTCATATTTCTGCAAATGCATATTCTTAAAATGAGGAAAAGAAATCTTCACCTACACTACAATGTCAAAATGCTCAAGTAATTTGAAACCTCTTATTCTGGAACATCAGTACAGGGAGATGTGGAACATTGCTCCAATTACTTTCTTGACTTATTTTCTTCTGCGCCAAGAAAACACAACCAGTCTTTTCGTAACCCCAGGACTGAATTTGTGAAGCTTTTTTTTTATTCCTTCCTTTAGAGAAAACAAAATCTGTATTCTTTTTTAAAATCAATCTCTGACAGTTAGAATTAACAAAAATATGCATATAGAAAGAACAATATCATCATTACTAATCAACAATGAAAAATGTTGCCTGCAAGTCTCAATAGACCACAAGAATGTTGGAAAGGAGCAAGATTTGACTACAGTTTGTGGTGAAGAAGGAGAATTTGCTTATGTTCTTATTTGGCTGGAAACAAAAAAAAATAGAAAGAATGTTGATGTTATATTAAGGCATCGTGCTTAGCCTCATCTCCAAAAAGAGATGGAGGAAAACCTCAGTACTGAGGTGAGCAGCTGGTAAGTGCAGGAAATACTTACAGGCATAGGCAATTTTTAATAAGTACAACTTTAGACATGAAGTGAGAAGGCATGTAAGTTTATGATTAAATTGAGAACAAAGTACAAAATAGAACATAGAACAACAGAGTTGGAAGGATCTTGGAGGTCTTCCAGTCCAACCCACCTTTTCGAGCAGGAGACCCTGCATCATTTCAGATAAATGGCTTATCTAGCCTCTTCTTAAAGGCCTGCAGCCATGGGGCACCCTCTATTTCTAAATGCAACCTTTTCCACTGGTTGATTATTCTGTTATAAAATTTCTTCTTAGTTTTAGGTTGTTTCTCTCCTTGATTAATTTCCATACTTCAGGGTAGATCAAAATCAGATCAGAACAAAAATGGCAAAATAGCAACATAATGCTTAAGTATCTTATATCCAAAGCTCTGAAATGAAGAAACTCAACACAAAATTGCCACTCTTTTATTCAACTGGCCAAGGTAGATCAACTGGAGAAATGTATTTAAAAAAGGGAATTCTTTTCAATAGAGGTCTTTTTAAGAGATGATGAAGTGGCAAGTTGGAGACAGACAAAAACAGTGCTTTCAAGCTATTTGAATGACCCTTCTTCATTAACAGATAACAGATAATCAGAGTTGGAATGGACCTTATAGGTCATCTAGTCCAAACCCCACCCAAGCAGGAGACCCTACACCATTTTTGACAAATGACAGTCCAGTCTCTTCTCAAGTGATGACGCTCCCACAACTTCCAAGGACAAGCTGTTTCACTGGTTGATTATTCTCACTGTCAGAAAGTAAAAAATAAGTATGGACCAAATTTACAAGCAGGACTATACTTTTATTATTTTTTTAAAGGGCTGTAAGGATAGAGTAAAAAATAGAGGGGGCCTCTAGAGAGGTAGGTGGACTTTTGAGAAAAATATATTCCCCATTGGTTTGGTGTGCCTGCTGGTAGGAAATTACAGAATGAATGTAGATAGGATCAAGTTGAAGTTGCCAAGGGTGGAGACCCCTGGATTATATTGTCAGCTCTTTGAGGTAGGTAAAATCAAGAACTGGCATAGCAAGGATTCCAAGGATCCTTTATTGCCATAGGGTGTAATAAATGTATTTTTTTGTTTTTCTTTGTTCCACTGTATACCAAACACAATCAAGGTGAGAATATTGTGAGTTTCTTTCTCACTCTTTCTGTTTTCCAAGGACTGAGGAACCTTTTAATTTAATTTTATTTATTACATTTGTATGCTGTCCATCTCTCCAAGTGGCATCACCAAGTGACATTGGGTGGTTTACAATACCATAAAAAACAGACTAAAACATGTATAGGATTAAAACATCAAAAATATCTATTCAAAGCTAAAGATTAAATTAATATTAAAACAGATAAAAAGCTAATGCTTAAATGGATTGGAGGTGAGATTTTGTAGAAGTCTACTAGCCATGTCCAAAATGGGATACTCCCATCAGGGCCCCAATTCCTTTTTAAGAAACTCTCCCCTTAATAACTCATTCCTTTCTCCTTTGCAATGTCAGATCTAAGTTCTTCACAAATGTCAAATATAGTGACCGAGAGATATGCCTCCCCTTTTATTTCCTGGCATTCAAGATGTTGAATTTTTTTTTTTAAAGACAGACAATTGGTACCTACTTGAAATGTGGTAGTGGTGGTAAGGAAACATTTTGCAATTCTATAATTGCGTTTTAAGTTTTAACTGAGACAACTGGGATGTTTCTATTATTCTGTTTTACATTGTGGTATACAATCCAAAATCTTGGAATGGGATTGTTTTTTTTATGTTTTTAAAATAAGTAAATAAATGAGGATGGAAGGCTCGAAGAGTTCATTCAAAATCAAAACCAACTGCAGGTTTAATAGACCGACGTCACTCTCTTATTGATTTCACAGTGGTTCAGATTTTGTAATAAAATTATTGGCTCAGAATTAAAATAAAAAGGCCCTGATGCACATTTTACAGATAAATGTATATATTAAAAATGTTTGTCTCAGATGAAAGGGCATTCACATCCATTGTTTCAAAGTGACCACATGGTAATTGGCATAAAAATAGACTTTGGTATTTATGATACTTTGCCAATTTTCTATAAGATGGCAGTTGTGGATTCCAAGCTTTTATTTTTATGTGGATCATATAAAATATATAAAACTCATTTGTGAATGCAATAAAGTATTTATATTAATAAATAATATTATTTAATTGGATAAATCAATGGTTTGCTTTAGTCTATTAAAAAAATCTTCTTTTCCTAAGCAATTCAATTCAAAGAGTCCCAACAGTCCCAGGTATACACAGACTGGAAAAGAACATTTACTCACAAAATGTTTGTGGCATCAGAAGGGAAATAAATTATCATCAGACAAATGAATATTGAAAACTCTGTTGAATTAATCAAAAAGCTCAGCCATTTTACATTATTTATGAGAAAATTACAAGCAATTTTCTAATTTATATGTTTTAATTCCACAATATGAAATTGATTTTTTTTCTGGCTTTGCTTCCTTGTGATTTTGGCAGTCTTCAAATATGAAGTCTTATAATGATCAGCCTTCAAACCCAGTGCTTGCTGTCTATCAAATATTAGGTGTGGATAGAGCAGTAACTTCATTTCATTTCCTTTTGCTCTGTGAAGCAGCTTTATTGATGGGAGGCATTTCAAAGATTTACAGAGCTCCATTAGCTGTACATGATCTTACATACTTTATTCATGTCCCCTCTTATTTGCTTCCTTTCTACACTAAAAATTTCTCCAAATTTCCAAGCTCCTTCCTCTTAATCATCTTAGCTACCCTCCCCTGAACCTAACTCCATGATATCTCTCTTACAGGTGCTTTTCCAAAAGGAAACTTGTTTTTCTTTTTTTTCCGTTAAAAACGTTTTGCTTCTCATCCAATTCTGAATTGAAGAAGCTTCTAGGATGATAAGTGAAAGGTTTTCAAGGGAAAAAAAAACAAGATTAAGTCTAGTTGCCTTTTAGAAAAGCACCTTTGGAACAGGTGCTGGATGACCTGGATGATGAGAATTTTCACAGACAATTTCATGATATTTTTTTGAGGTGCTGCAAACAAAACGATAGACAATATTCCAGATGTGATTGCATAATTCATTTACATTAAAACATTATGATATTGGCACTAGTGTTTTCACTACTGTTCAGTACTGTTCTTATTATCCATAACACATTGTTGGAATTGTTTTATAGTGGATGTAAAATGGGGACATTTTAAATTTTTCAAACTCCAAAAAATTGTCCTGAGTTTGAATTAACTATGCCAATTTCACTAGAACTGTTCTAAAGCTTTTCACCATTCCAGAAATTTTCTATCTTTGTAGTAAATCCATTTTAAGCCCCTGTCACACTGAACCAACGGATGCAAAGAGGATGTAAAATGGACAAAAAAGCTTGCCATCACGTGATGCAATGCGTACGTGTTGTCATATGCTCACTCTCCGTCAAACATCTGTCTACTGCTATTTCATCCTCTCAAAAGTTTGGCTGCCACAAAAACTTTTTGAGTGGATGAAACCTCATTCCCACCGCATACGATCCGCAACGACAAATTACGGGACAGACAAAAATTTCTCACAGTCCGGTTTGCTCATCGCGTTACACATCCAATGTACCTCTCGGCATCTCTGGCCATCCACGCAACCTACTCAACTCCAGAGGAAAGCGGAAGAGGAGGAAGCGAAAGTGTACACGGAACGTCCACCACAGCGTAGTTTACCACAGACTAGAAAGGGATTGTAAGCGGATGCATCTCATTATAGAAAGCATAAAATGGACAAAACGTTCGTATATGGACGTATCTGTTTGAATATTTTTAGATGTCTGGAAGAGGATGCCTAGAGTATGTGGAAAGGACACCTAGCGGAAGGGACTGACATTTCTATTAAAAAAGGGGGAGGAAATCACCTGGATCTCACTTTCAGTCCAGCAGCCCTGGTGTGCAGGACCTCCTTCAGCGCTTGCTCTTGCTCTTCCACATCATCCCATTTTATGTCCACATTGGAATGCATCGCACACTCCTTTTTTGGTAGCCGCATCATTCAACACCAGAACCAAAGCCCTGTTTCGACTGTTTCACCTTTTCTACGCAAAGAGAAGAAACAGACGTCCAAGAACTGTCTGGGTCAAGATGGATCGGAGAGAAAGAGCGGAGTTTGACTTCTATGACAAGCTGATGGTGGAGCTTGAGAATGAAGACCCTCGTGCATTCCAAGCAACTTCATTGAGGATGCCACCAGCATGTTTGACGAAGTTGTGGAGCATCTGAGACCCAGGTTGACCAAGCAAACACCAACTTCCATCCCAGCCTGGACCCTGGACTGAAGGTGGCATGACTCTGCGCCACGTCATTTGGCCTGCTCGGTGTGACCACATTGAGAACATGAGAATACACTGCTCAATGTTTATCGACCTTGAATGAGGTGTGTTGCCACATCTAACATCCGTAATCAGCAGTTTTGTATTATGGTATGGTCAGTATAGATGAATGAGATTGTGATTTGCCGTCAGTTCTGAACTAGATAGTTAGAGGAGCTCCTCCTAAGTTCCAGACACTAGATCTGTAAAAGAGGGCTGGAGGGAAAGTGACAGTAACAGTCTAAGGTTAGGAGTATTCAGTGACGGATAGAGATCTGTTTCACTCCTTCACTACCGTTGGAGTCTCAATAGCATGGGTACGGTAGCTCTACGTGCTATGGCCTGGGATGTTCCAGCCAAAGGCTCGGAAGTGCGCCTGTCCATTTTTTTATTTAAATTATACAATGGGCTTTCTGCTTCAGCAATGTACATGTCTTCTGATTGATTAGGAGTGAACGTGTGTAGCTGTTGCTTGTAGCTCTAACATACATTTTCATCGGTTACATTTTGATCGCATCAGTAGGTGCAACGGTGTCTGGTCTTCAATGTTTAGGCCCATGTGTCAGTATATACCAAACGCCAGTCACCTCTATGGATGTGGCTGTGTGAACGCAATGACCCTCAATTATCTAGGTTTCCAGGTCTATGCGCTCCATGATGCCAAGGATGACATACGACTGAAGATCGTGTGCCCTACTTCTATGTCATATTTTGTTGCTGAGTGATGACTCCTTCTCCCTTCAGAACGTACCTCATTGATAGTCCCCTACATTCTATCCAGATTACTATCATGATTGTTTCCATGATTAGAGAGGATCGTCTGAATACAGGCATTGGTCAGGGTCAAGGGCAGATTAATATGGTGTATCTGCTTGTTCGTGGAGAATCATTTTCTGGCATCCTACCCAATCAGGTTCCGACTTCATGGTTAACTGGTCTGAGCACCATCCATGCAGTAATCACCAATCACTAGGTATCTGATGATGGAGGTGATCTTGTGGAACGCTTGCTTGTGCATATCCTAATGCAGCAATCTCGATGCGCACCGCTACCCACAGTGTTGCAGGAAAGGCTTGTCGGACTTGTCAAACAAGGCAATTGGGGACATGGAGCCTGTGAATGAGGCAGGACTAAATTCTGATAGACACTGTGGATGTGCAAGGCCTGCCAACGAAGAGGTCTCGATGTCAGTGTGAGGGAAAGAAGACACAACCTCCTGAAACTTGGGAGTGCAACCTTCACCAGCTGGAGCAGTGGAGTGCTAAGACAGATGGTAGATGTTATGGATGCTTCCTGTCAAGCCTCATCTCATCACACTGCACTGAGAATTGTGCATGGTATTTGAGTGGCCTTACAATGAATAGAAGGCATAATAAACGAGTTTTGTTTATGTTGAAGTGGTTGAAATCAAATGATTAAATTGTTATTGATAATGATAAAGGGCCATAATGTGTGGCAGCTGGGAGGGTGGACCATACTAGTCCACTAGCTTTGCACTGGAGGTTTTTCTATTCTCGCACGGCCATACCATCACACTTTACCCATCCCACAGCTTACTTCCATTCCTCACAGCTATCATTACCCATTCCCCGACAAGCTATCATACATCCACCCATCATCCCACAGCTATCTCTTACAATCCCACAGCTATTTCATACCCATCCCAACAGCGATCCATCCCACAGGCTATTGTTTACCAATCCCACCAGCTTTATCCTTACCACTCCCACAGCCATCATTACCCATCCTCACAGCTATCCATCCCACAGCTAATCCTTACCAATCCCACAAGCTGCAAAAGGCTTAAACCCTTTTTTTCAAAGTTTTTCCCCAACACTTTATTAAGTTAAAAAAAGGAACCAAATGTGTGACAGCAAAGATGTAACCTTTATGAATAACAAACTGTCATGACTTTATTAGAAAGCAAAATGACCCAAGTAAAGTGTCTTTAAGCAAATTAAGGTGAACAGATAAACAACTACAGTCTACTGGGCATCTTTCAGTCAACTCTGAGGCCGTGCCCATGGTCTTCTGATGTAAAGGGCCGGGAGCTGTGAGAAGGTGCGTGTGGCTGGAGTGCACTGTCTGCAGGCGCCATTTGGGGTGCCTGGCCCCGAGAGTACAAACAGGAGATTGGTGTGTGGCAGGAAGAGCTCTCAGAGGAGCTGACCAGTCCTGTGAGATTGAGAGGGCACTTCTCAAGGACCCTAGGATGTGAGGGCCCAAGACTGATGAACAGATGTTCTGAGAAAAGGGCTTGCTGTGGGTGGAGGAAGGGAGGAGTAGTAGTGGGGCATGTCTGGTCTGCAGCTGGGTCAGGCTGAGGCTATCTGTGGCGTTCTGTGGCATCCGCAGGAACCTGGGTGTGGACTGGGAAGTGCTGCCTCTGCAGTGGGAAGTCCTGGTGTAGTGGTAGGCTTGGCAGGCGAGGGCTGCAATGAAAATCCGTGGAAAGCGGCTGTGACATCGGCTGGGATGGAGGAGCAGGACCTGGAGTGGGTAGCAGCGGTTCAGCTGTGGCCTGGAGGGTGGTGCAGAGAGCTGCGATTCCTCTCCTTCATCGCCTGGTACTGGGCCTCGGGCATGTCCATGAGGGTCTGGCTCACATATGTTGATGAAGGGCTTGCGGTTGTGGAGATGTATGTCAAAGTGGACGCAGATGGAGAGGAGATCTGTGCTGGCTTTGATTGTGTCCCTGATCTCCAGAGAGGACAGTGTGGCTCTGTCCCTCCCGGTCTGCCTCTCTGCCTGCTTTCTGTGGAGCTGGGGGTGGGTGGGTTGGTGTCTGGTGCGCTGCTTCTTTTGCTCCATCTGGAGAAACTGGGATCCCTCCACATGCCTCTGGAAGGGGAGTGCAGCTGTGTTGGGGGGGGTCATCTGTTGTTGGGGTCCCTCCAAAGACACCTGCCTGGACACGGTAGCTGTCTCCTGGCTGGAAGAGGAAGTTGGCTCTCTGTGGATGTCATTGAGGGAGAGGGTTGACAGAGGGCTGGGTCCTACCTCCCAGGGAAGCTGCAACCTGGACCATGAATTAGGTCCTCCCGGTCAGTAGCTTTGACAGCGGCTGCCCGGATCTCTTGCAAGGTGCAGCTTGCCTACAGGTGTGGCATATGCTTCCACCACGTCCAGATGGAAGATATCTGAAGTGTAGCCCAGGCTCTGCCACCTTCTGTTCCTTCCTTGCCTGTTCAATTTGGTGTCTGTGATAGAGCCTGTGGCCCTTCTCCACACGGTACTCGTTCTCCCTCAGCCATTCCAGCACCTCCTCCTCATAGGTCCTCAGAATGGAAGTACTGTTCCTCTCCCCTTTGCTCCTCTGCCTTGCTTCTTCCTCCACTCTGGCAGCGGCTTCAGGGACTGTCACAGGCAGGGCTTGAGCGCCTTGGGTGGTCCACACCAACAGCCGAGCAAGCAGCAGGAAGAAGAACTCACCACCACCAGCAAGCAGGAGAAGCACCAGTTAGCACCAGCAACACGTCCAGCAGATACAAAAAAACCAGCACGGAGAATGACCAGCAGCAAGCAACACCAGGAGCACCAGCAGCAGCGACCAGCAGCTTACGAGATCAGCGCAGGGCATGGGTGGTGGTACTGTCCTTCTTGGCCAGGGTGGCAGGAGTAGGCGACTAGGGCTTTCTCTTCTTCCCTGCTGAAAGAACCATGTGTTATTTGAAGATGTCTCTGGCAGCAGGTCTTTCCTCTGAATGGTGACCTGCTTGCGAGCTGCATCCTTTTATATCCACGGAGCTGAAGCAATTCATCCTGCCCGCATGCGCAATGAACGCTTTGCATCCGCTAGGCATCCGCTATGCATCCTATAGGCGTCCATGATGTATCTGCGTCATCTGCTACACATCCGCTATGCATCCGTTCCTTCCGCTACGCGTCTGCTTTGCTGTTCTCCCCCAGAAGCCCTGCGGATGTGTCATCCGCTTCCATCCACTAGGCTTCCTATGAACGTCCACTTCACATCCCCGCTACATCCTCCCCACGTCCGTTCCTTTCCGTTGTTGTCCGCTCTGTTTATGCAAATTTGTGGCACTTTTGAGAGCGGATAACAACAGGTGGAAAATGTGCTCGTCCGACGTGTCCTTTTTACATACATTTTGCATCCGTTGGCCGGTGTGACCTAGCCTTTAAACATGGATCCTTGTGACACCAGCTCAGTTGTACCCCTTTTGAGTACAGAATACTCGTCATAATCCTTTTCATAAATATTTTTAGGCATCAATAAAGGAGAATTTTGGTAGCTCCGGGCTGAAATGAGATGCTTGTTTTATTGCAGACATTTCACTACTCAAAGGTAACATAATAAGTGCTAGTAGGGAGTGGGGTTTGATCTTATAATCTAGTGGCTTCCCTTGTGAGTATTGGTGGAAGCAGGGATTTTGAGATATTTTCCATTCCCTAGTTTTACTTTTGGAACTTATAATAAATAGATTCTGAGAACAAATATGTACTCAATACTAAATTGGTAGGTGAGCACTGAGTCCAAATTGTCTTCATCTTGAAGACTAAGTTTAGGTAGAAATTTACTGTTATGAGTCTATGCTTTGTCAGATCATTTTGCACTGTAACTGCTTTTGTGGTAATGATAACCCTTGGCAAACAAAAATACTATTTGCAAATTACTCCAGAACTGAACAGACTTTCTTGTTTCCTGCCCACTTGTATAATGGATGGTGACTTAGACATTTTGCCTCCAGGTATTGCTAAATATGTATTGTGAAAATGGACCATTTAGGAAAATTGTTCCCATATGAATGAGAAGGCTGCCTTCTAGTATTACAGTTTATTAATAACAGGCACTGTGCCACATAAAGTCATATGATGTGTTTGAATATTTATCTCCAATTCAGGGAATCACTCTGGAAGTCAACTTGGGTTGGCTAGATATTGTTCCAAGCAATGCTACAGAAAAAGATGAGTTCCAGTGTGTAATTCTAAGAGTTTCATCATTTTCAGTCTCATGATAAGTGTTGGGTTCATCAACATGTTCATCTTTTTGTAGTGGAAAAAGGAAGGACAATGTGGCAATAATATAAATAGAAAACAATAACAAATTATTTGTACTGTAAATTCCTGATTAACAGGTGGTTCCAGTAGCAATTTCTTGATGGGCTTTCAACTAGATTTAAATGTTGTCTCTTAACATCTCTGGAAAACAAAACAAAATTAAAAAAACTTCTGAGTGCCACCTGTGCGATTTTTCTAGGCTAATAACCCAATCATTAACAACCTTTCATGTACTTTCAATGGAAAATACCTATTTAGTAATTCTGATCTATGCATGATCGTGCATGAGACAACTCAGAGTTGTAGGGTATACATTCCTCATTGAAGACAAACCTTGTTGTAATTCTTGGCTTCACAAAAAAAGTTACTTGTAGAGATAAATCTTTTTTTTACATATTTTTTACTGAAGAGGTTTTTTAACAGAATTAAAAACAATACAAATTTTAAATTAAAGAATAAAGAAAATAAGAATGTGAACAAGGTAAAAAGAAAAAAAAACAGGGGAAGATTCTAAAGAAGTGGCTTTTGATCTTCTTGCTAGTAGATACTTTTATAATTTCCTTCTTTCTATAAACTATCTTTTTAAATCATCATACTCATAAATTGCAAATTAATTTTCCTCCTTTTTTCAATGAAAAGTCCATAGATTTCCATTCACTACCAAATGTCTTTCTTAATCAAATAACTTAATTTTGTCACCTCTGCTAGTTCTGTCGACTTCACCAGCCATTCCTCCGTTGTGTTTATTACAGAATCCATTTCAAGAGTACACAATGGGAGTGCGCAATTAATTCATTTCAAGAGTGCACAATTACTCTTGAAGCAATTAATTTTATATAAAAATAAACTCCCATTGTTCTAGTCCAATCAACTGTCTATTAATCCCAGCAAGAAAAGTTCTGGTTTCAGTTGAATGTGTTGGCAAAACATTATTTTTTATCACAGAACTTCTAATCCAATTATGATAGTTGTAATTTCTCCTCTTAACACATCCTTCTTGATTTCATTCACTCTTCATAATTATTCTGGTATAATACATAATTCATATTAGTATTTTTTCATCAATGCCTTTTGTTTTTCAGTGTTAACATCTTTGTTTTTTGGTGTTAACATATTCTTTGTTAACATCTTTGCTTTTTATTGGTTAATTTTAAAGCCAGCTAATATCCCAAAGTTAGCTTTTCCATTAATATTTCTATTCCTCCCAGAGAGTTTAATGGTTTGCAAAAAAAAAAAAAAAAA
>BHFT01009908.1:0-12515 GCA_004320025.1 Laticauda laticaudata
TTCTTCCCCATGGTTGTTGGCTGAAGATGTGTCTGGCAGCAGGTCTTTCCTCTGAATGGTGATCTGCTTGCAAGCTTCTTCCCTTTATATCCACGGGACTGATGCAATGCATCCTTCCCGCATGCGCAGTGAACGCTTTGTATCCGCTAGTCATCCACTAGGCATCCGTGATGCATCTGCTGTATCTGCTCTGCATCCGTTACGCATCCACTCCTTCTGCTGCTCGTCCGCTTCTCTGTTCTCTCCCGGAATCCCTGAGGATGTGTCATCTGCTTCCATCCGCTTCCATCCGCTAGGCTTCCATTGAGAATCAGCTTAACATCCTCGCTACATCCTCCCCACGTCCGTTCCTTTCCGTTGTCTGCACTGTTTATGTAAATTTGGGGCACTTTTGAGAGCGGATAACAATGGATGGAAAATTTGCTCGTCTGCTGTGTCCTTTTTAGATACGTTTTGCATCCGTCGGTCGATGTGACATAGCCTTAAACATGATAGTCTCTTACTGTGGTAATGGAGTTAGAGAGAGATGTGTTGAGCCATGTTTCACAGACAAATATGATGTCAAATTTAGCCATATTTATTAAGAGGAGAAATTCAGGTATTTTATTCACAAAGCTTCTTGCATTGTGTAGCTTGCATTTAAGGCCAGCAGTAGTTGGGATTGAGGTAGTTAGGGGCATGCATGTGTAGTCTTGGGTATTGGTGAATTGTGTAGGGTTGTGGTTGAAGGTTAAACCTGAGTTGTGGATTGTGTGACTTACTTTTGTTACAGTCAAGCAAGGTAGTCAATATACAGGTCCTTCTCTCCATTGTCTAGATGTTTTTTGAGTTCTGTGTGGAGTACACAGGAGTGGGCATGTTGCTATATGGTTAGGTCAGGGTGAGAATGGATGTTCTTATGGTTGGTGTTGCTTTAGGCAAGTGAATTTATAGTATAAATGAATTTATGTTTGCTTGATTCATTTTTGCAAATGACCATGCAGAAGCGTGGGGCCACAGAGCCGTCTCTGTTTTTGAGCTCTTGGCCAATGCAGGAAATGTCAAGTATTTCATCAGGGGAGATGCTTGATGCTTGATAATCATTGATGATGTTTCAGACAGTTGTAATGTCATTATTGTCATTGATGTACTTGAGACCAAATAAGATGGTGTTTGGATGCTTCTGTTCACACTCAACAGCTTCTCTGATGAGGACTGGGATATCATTATTTGTCTGATTTATGTTTTTTTTGTGGATTGGGTTGTGTATTGGGTTGTGGTTGTTGGGTAGAGATATGGTTTGTAGCTATTGGATGTTCAGGGTTTTTGCGTTGTGTCTTTTTTTCAAGGTTGGATAATCTAGGTTGGATAATTTAGAACAGGGCTGTCAAATTCCTGGCCCACAGGTCAGATGCATCCCATACTGGCCATGCCCATGGTCAATTTAGCAAAGGGGGAAAAAAGTCCTGATACATCATATAATGTTGTTGTGACAATGTGAGTTTGACCCTTGATTTAGGCCAAAGAACTTGGAAATATCAAATGTAAATGAGCTAGTATCATTATGTATGATCTTTAAAACATCTTTAGTAAGATGATCTTTAGTAAGTATGATCTTTAGAACATCTTTAGTAAGAGCACCATCTCTGCACCACAGATGATAAAAAGCACTGTGGCTGCTTTAAAAAGAGAGGAAAACACCTATTATTATTATTATTATTATTATTATTATTATTATTATTATTATTATTGTTGTTGTTGTTGTTGTTGTTGTTGTTGTTGTTGTTTCTGCTTCTGTTGTTGCAGCTGTTGCTGTCATTGTTGTTGCTGTTGTTATTGTTGTTGCTGTAATATTAACTATAAACATATATTTAATATTTAAATCTAAATGAATTATATACATTGCTTTATCATTCTTACAATATCTCTGTAACATATTTTGAATTGTTCCATTCAATCTTTAATAGAAACTAATTTCTTCCCAGTGATTTTCATCAGGTAAGCGAAATTGGCTAACTCCAGAAATATTACTTACATCAAGAGCCTATGTTTTGGCATTATCTCAATTTCAGAGTTCTATTAAAACTCATAGCAATACCATGAATTGCTACTCAGAATTGCTGCAATGACAATTATGCTGCTCCTACCTCTGATGCTATGGGGTTTTGGCTCCAGATCCCAATTATATGGCAAGAATTTTACTATCAGTGATTTTATGGAGTGTAGTTTTCCATTTCTATTAGGGCTTTAGCCTACAACATCCTTAGGAAGTAGGTTAGAAATAAAAATAAAGACTCCTTTAAATCAGTTTTGATTCCTCGTAACTCCATGGACATATAAATTGTTTCTCATGGCCTTATTTGGGATTTTTGCATGTGTGTAATTTTCCAGAAATTCTTCTTCATAGGAATAGTTCTGAACCCAACAAGATATTTTTATTTTATTTATTTTATTTTATTTTATTTGGTTTGTGAATTGCTTACAAGATAATAGGTATAAGTAAAAACATAGCTATGAATACATGGAAACATATAAGAAAAATAAAACAAACAATAGGACAGGGATGATAGGCATGTTGGTGCGCTTATGCATGCCCCCTACAGACCTCTTAGGAAAGGGGTAAGGACAATAGTAAGGTAAAAGTTTTTGGGGTTTGGGGAAGAGTAGAATATTCCAGACATTGAAATCGTATTTCCTGCAATCAAGTTTGGTGTGATTAACCTTGAGTTTGTATCTATTGTTTGCTCTTGTATTGTTATGGTTGAAGCTGAAGTATTCATTGATAGGTAGGACATTTCAATGTATGATTTTATATACTATACTTAGATCGAACCGAAGGCGGCATAATTCTAGGTTTTCTAGGTCTAGAATTTCAAGTCTGGTGGCATAAGGTATTCTGCAATGAGTAGAGGAGTGGAGAACTCTTCTTGTGAAATATTTCTGGACTTTCTCAACTGTGTTANTTAGAGATGAGTACTCCAAGATCCTTGACAGAGTTTGGATCATCAACAAGGTCTTGACTATTCAGCCTGTATTTTAATTGTGTTTTAATTGATAATTGTGCCATTTGCTATATATAGTTTACTGTTAACTTATTCATTGGAGTCATATCCCACATTTTCATACGTGAGCATCTCCCATTATCTGATCATCAAAATTATGGCAAAGTTGATCAAAAGATATAGAGTGGTTAGTAGTTATTCAAACAATTTCCATAGCCATGGATTTACATCTCCCTAATTTTTATCAACATGCTTTAAAATATTTTCCCTTTGAAATTACAGACATCCATAAGCATGTCCAGGAAGTGCAAAAAAGGACATAGAGCAAAATGTTTGTGATGTTTTCACCTCTTCCTTTCTTCTAATGTTTTCTTAGAAGACAGGGGAATCACAACTTCCAACAAGTAGAAAAGAAACAGTTTTCAAATTGCTCTGATAGGATAGAATTGCTTCAAAGAAGAAAGGATTGGGCAATGAAGAGCTGCATATAAAGCAAAAAGGTGGAGGGAAATCTGGGCTTTTCAGCATGGTTTGAAAGACCAGAATCTCAGAGCACCACCCTAAATAAACACAGGAGGTGAAACAGGAATTATTTTAGAGTAGTGCTGTGAAAGAGGTTTCTGTGAAACTTTGAAGAGCCTCAGTTCACATTAAATAGGGAATGGTTGTTCACACTTTTCCTCTCCTCCCCATGATTGTTTTTAGTGGGTCAGGGATTTTCCTTCTGAGGAACCTCAATGCATCTTTTTAGGAGCTATCATTGTAGAACAAAAGAACCTGGAAAACTTACTGTTGTTTGAGTTCAGGAGATGAAAAGAGCAAAGTCCACCCTCTAAAACAATGTAACACTCCCTCCCTACAGTTCTTTCTATCTTGTTTGTTTTCTACCAAACTTTCTTTTGATTTAATGTTATGGGATAATATTAAAAGATGCAAATTGCATCTTTTAAAGGTTTTTTTTGTCCTATGCAAAATTATTCTTTCACTGCTTAAAAATTTAGGCATGATCCTCCAGATTAGGAAGATGATCTGATATGAAATCTTTAGCTGCAATGTTTAATTGTTAATTTCACAATTGTAACTGTGCTTACTAATAAGATTTAATTTATTCAGTTGCATTTACCACTAGTAAACATTCAGCAGATTGTTATTAAGCAAATATTTTCTGTAAGAAACATTTTGATAAAAATTTTTTGCACAATTGTGGCCATTTCCATTGTATTCTTTATCTGCAAAAAAACAAACACAGATAAATATTTTCTCTTAAAACAATGTTGGAAGCAGTATAGATGACAAGTTTCAGTTCTGACGTTTTTGTCTGTTAAAACAGACCTTGGTATTGTGATCAAACAGATCACTCTTAAGATCATGTCCTACTGTTAAGATATCGAGCAAATTTCTTCAGGTTATTGATCAGGTGAGATCATTGGAACTGATCAACAAATACACACTTTTAAAGCTCCTTTTGCTATCCATTTAATTGTTTGTATTAAAATCATGGGAGTTGTAATCACTTAAAAGCAATTATCCACATGAATGCTTATGTTATTTCTCCAGTCATTTATCTACCAGACTCATAACTTATTGCTACTTCTTTCTAGGATATATGGGTAAGCCAAACACTCTTAGAAAGGATGCACTCCAGATCTATCAAATTAAACAATGCCACTTTGTGGGACCCAGGAGATGCCACTTCAAGGTAGTAATCTCTACTTTATGGATTGACTTTTGTCCTGACCTATGGTTGGCACTGACCGTTCTGGCCTTTAGAAAAGCTATGAGAAATTGGCTTTTCTCAATAGAAGCCATATATAATAAACAGACAGCAAATGTAATGATGGATGGAGAATTTACAGATCTTATTAATATAAGAAAAGGCACAAGACAAGGGTGTCCTCTATCTCCTTTGTTATTCGTATTGACTTTGGAAGTGTTAAATAGAAATATTAGGGATGAATAAAGTATAAAAGGAATGAAAATTAAAAAAGAAGAATTTAAACTACAAGCTTTTGCTGACGACTTAGCTTTTATTCTGGAAGACCCGTTAGAAATGGCTCCAAAGTTATTGGAAAAGATAGAGACATACGGTGAGATGGCTGGCTTGAAGATAAACAAAAGATAAACAAAGATCTTAACAAAAAATATGTTATTGAAACAAAGAGAAGAACTGACAGATCTTTTGAAAATTCAAGTTACAAATAAGGTTAAGTATCTGGGGATATATTTGACGGCAAGATGTAGCACATTAAAAGAAAATAATTAATACTAAACTCAAACAACAGATAATTATAGATTTGAAGAAATGGGAAAACTTGCAATTGTCATTAATAGGGAGAATTTCAACAATTAAGATGATATTTTACCTAGAATTTTATTTCTCTTTCAAACAATACCAATTAGACTTGGAAAAGATTATTTTGAAGATTTAAATAAATCATGTTAAGTTTATATGGCAAGGTAAAAGAGCGAGATAAAGTTAAAGCTTTTAACAAGATGCTAGAATTAGAGGAGGTTTTGGCTTGCCAATTGGGAACTGTATTATCAAGCTGCAAGTTTGATGTGGGTCAAAGAATGGATAACATTAAGAAAACATAGATGGTTGATATTAGAAGGCCATGATTTATGTTGGGCTGGCATGCTTTTTTATGGTACAAGGGAACTAAAACACAGGGGTATTTTAGAAGACATTTATACGGGAGTCTTTGTGGTTAAATTGGGAAAGAATAAAAAAACAATGTTATTTGAAAATTCCAGTTTGGTTATCGACTATTGAAGCATTTTCCTATCCTATGATTTATAAAAGGAACAAACAGTTAGAATATGGGAATTGTTAATGAAAAGGGTGGACTTAAATCGATCACAAAACTTAGAGGAACAAGGTATAAAGATGAATTGGTTTTCATATGCGCAAATACATTCAAGATATGATGAAGATTTTAAAATGGAAGGATTCTATGATAAACAGACTGATTTAGATAAGATATTGATGGGTACTGATGACCAAGTGATTAAAAAATTATATGGTTATTTATTGGGAATTAACTTAGAAGAAGAACAATTAAAGAAACTATGATTGTTTGGGGGAAAAATTTTGGATATGGGATTGATTTGAGGAAATGGCAAAAATATGGTCTCAAAATTAATAAAATGACAATGTCAACAGCATATAAAAAAACTTGTTAAGATGTTTTACAGGTGGCACTTCCCCCCGACAAGAATAGCAAGAATGTTTAAGAATAAATCTGAAAAATGTTGAAATGTCACCAGATACCTGGCTCATACTATCATATGTGGTGGACTTGTGAGGAGGCTAGAAAATACTGGACTAAAATTCACTTATGGTTGGAAAAAAATGACAAAGAAACACATGGACTTTGAAACCAGAGATTTTTTATTGGGAATTCTTACCTGACACATATAATAAAGATTTGAAATATTTGATTGTAAATGTATTAACAGCGGCTAGGATTGTATTTGCTAAAAATTGGAAGAATGAGAAAACACCACTACAGGAAGAAATTATTAAGAAAATATTAGAATGTGCTGAAGATGAGTAGATTGACATTTGAAATTAGAGAGCAAGAAGATAAACAATTTTATGAAATTTGGGATCTTTTTTACCAATGGCTAGATGATAAGATAAGATAATAGAATATTATATTTATAAAGAGTTTTTTTTTTTTTTTTTAGGATTAATTTGTTATGATTATTTGATTTGTTATAGAATAAAGTGTTTAAAGTATTGATATCCCATAAAGAATGAAAGATTAGTAATATCAGGATATGGATTGATAATATAAATTGTTTATGCAATATAATTATTGACACTATAAAATGAATGCACAAAACTTGATGAACCAACCGACACACCGGAAGAATATATGAGAATAAATGTTTTTTAATGTTTAAATGTTTTTATGTTATGTATGTTATGTTTGTTTGTTAAAAATTAATAAAATTCTTTATAAAAAAAAAAGAAATTGGCTTTTCTCCTAAAATGTTTGGTCAGGATGTGCTGGAATCACAAATACATGATGATATCTTTTCTGTTTGGACCATCATTTTGGTATTCTTAATTGGTTTCTGCATTGTAGGTTCGTTTATTCTTTTGTTTATTTCTCTATTATGCTTTTATTTATTCTTTTTATTTGGTTCTATTAAAGTAAGTCAGAGTCACTTTAGTTAAGTTGGAGAACAGACAAATACTTTAAATAAATAGTTTTCACAATACTGCCTGATTCATCATTTTAATTCTATCACTTAATTGGCTACATTCCAAATACTGAATCATAACTTTTTAAAACTATGTTGTTAAAAAAAGCCTCACACAATACCTGAAGTCAAAAGCAACCAAATCTCACTATGGCTTAATACATAAACAAAAGGAAAACCCCACACTCATTGGCACTAAGGATGTTCCAAGATCAAGTAATGAAACATCTCAAAGCAAACTACCAAACTCAGGGAGCATCAAAAACCCCACATAAATCCAGATCCATTTCTTCCCCTATTGTTCCCCTCAGTCTTCACTTGTTAAATTTAGCATCAAGTCTAAGAAAAGTGCTTGAAAAGCAGCTTACAATTTGATTTACCTAACATCAGTTCTAGATATAACTCAAAATAATGCTGCAATCTAATGCCATTACAATAATGGAGGTTTTGCATGTGCATACTTTTGGAAGAATATTTCAACCAGTTTGAATTATAGCATTCATGAGTTTGGAAAATACTGTTGTGAGCCAACATCTCCTGTAATTCCAGATTGGCATAAGATGAAATGGAAATGTTTAGAATGAATAATAACAGTAATTAATAAAATACATCTGAAGAAATTTTCTTGTGATATGTAATGTAAAACAGCTCCATTTGTATGTAATCTACTTTCCCCTTACATCATATTCTAATCTAATCTAGAGTCAAGGTGGGATGAATTGATTGCAATGGATATAGCAAATTCCATGTGATTTTGAGGAATGTAGGATTATTGATTTATTCTTTATAATTTTACTTTGCTTTTTCATTGCTTTCCGACTATTCAGGGACAACATTTTGTCTTGAATGAAGCTTACATGAGGGAAAGATGAAAGGAGAAAGACATAATAGTGTATTAAATAAATATTTATAGAATATTAATTATTTACTTTTTATTGTTTATCTGTTTTTCCTTTCAACTTTTTTAAAAAAATATTTTCTTTGACAATGTATGCATGTGTCTAATTTAACTACGTATGTGTTTTGTTCCTATTTTCTGTAATTGTTTTAAAACAAAATAAAATATAAAAAGAAGAAAATGAATGAATAGGATAGAGGCATTCTAGGTTGTGTCCTTTTTTGCATATTAAATAGATCAATAGGTCTGGTTAAAATAATGTGCGCGTCTCTTCCAAAATACCTAGTGAAATGGATCATTTTCCTCAATAAAAAAGCAGGTATTTATTTAATTCAGTTCTGTTTAACTAATGTTCATACTTATGTGGAGAACTGATCCCTCTTTCGCTCATATTTATGCAATATTGAATATTGAAATAATTCACAAACTTAAGTTCAATTTTGCATATTATATACTACATACACATATATTATGTACATATTTTATGACCATCTAAGAATAGAAGCCTAAAATTCATCCAGTAAGAAGGGAAGCTATTTTTTAAAGCATAAGAACATTTGAAGACTATGTAAAAACATGACAAGATTGCTCTCTTTTTGTGTTGCTTGTTGTGCCTCCTTAAATTTCACTTTCTCTATTATTATCTTGGATTTATTTCAATTCTTGCAAACATTGTTTTCTTGGGACTAAGGACTGGGTTAAATTGTTTTTAATTATTAAGGTGAATTGTACAGCATGTTACAAGATCTATGTTGGATACCAGGTTGGATACCAGGAACAGGTGGCATTTGAATATTATCACGTAAATAGGATGGTACATTTTCTGAAGTTAGCTTTCTGTCTCTGCATAGGAACCCATGAAACCATATACCTTTTCCATTATTGAATTTGCCCTGAATTAGCATTAAAATGTAGGTCACGGGGAGTTTCCCATATAAAGGAGGAGAAGCTGAACGAAGTCCAAGCTAGAGAATGGGAATGGAGAGGCAGTGATCCAAACCTATTATGGGAGAAAAAAATTGTATATAACTCTGATAAATCAGAATTACCGTGTTTCTCCAATAATACAGCCTCCACCAATAGGAAGGCCCAGCATGATTTTTAGGCATGAGGTGAAATTAAGCCCCGCCCCCAAAATTTAGGCCTATTTAAATCATAGGTTTCCCTGCCATTTCTCACATCGTTTCTTAGAACTGCATGAGGTGAAGAGAAATGGGTGGGGGAAGGGCGGGGTGGGGAGAAAACTTGCTTTAGGAGTGTCCTGCAGGTAGCCTAGGCTAGAATACCCCGATAGCCGATAGAAGCTCCCTTGAAGGCAGAGTCCCCATTCGCTTAAGGGCGTGGCGTGGCTGCCCATGTCCCCTCGCCTTTAGGTAGTCTCTTTCAGGCGATGGAAGCTCCCTAAGTGCAGTCACCAGCCATTTCAATCGGCCGGTAGAAGCGGCCTCGGGGCGAGTGCACACACAAACATTCCCCTCACTGCGAGGCCACTTCTTTCAGCAGATGAAAGCTCCCTTGAAGGCAGAGTCCCCAGCTGCTTTGGGGCAAGGAGGGGCTGCCCATATCCCCTTGTCTTTAGGCAGTCTCTTTCAAGTGATGGAAGCTCCCCAAATGCAGTCACCAGCCACTTCGATCGGCCGGTAGAAGCGGCCTTGGGGTGAGTGCACACACACACAGACACTCCCCTCGCTGCGAGGCTGCTTCTTTCAGCAGACAAAAGCTCCCTTGAAGGCAGAGTCCCCAGCCGCTTCAGGGCAAGGTTTGGCTGCTCATGTCCCCTTGTCTTTAGGCAGTCTCTTTCAGGAGATGGAAGCTGCCCAAATGCAGTCACCAGCCACTTCAATTAGCTGGTAGAAGCAGCCTCAGGGTGAGCGCGGGCGCGCATGCGCGCACACACACACACACACATCAGCCACTTCGGGGTGAGGCATGGCTGCCCATGTCCCCTCGTCTTTAGGCAGTCTTTTTCGGGAGATGGAAGCTCCCCAAATGCAGTCATCAGCCACTTCAATCGGCCAGTAGAAGCGTCCTCGGAGCGAGCGCACACACACACTTCCCTCGCTGCAAGGCCGCTTCTACCGGCCGATTGAAGTGGCTGGTGACTGCATTTGGGGAGATTCCATCGCCTGAAAGAGACTGCCTAAAGGCAAGAGGACGTGGGCAGCCACACCTTGCCTTGAAGCGGCTGGGGATTCTGCCTTCAAGGGAGCTTTCATCTGCCAAAAACAGCCTTGTAGTGAGGGGAGTGTGTGTGTGTGTGTGTGCGCTCACGTGCTCACCCCAAGGCTGTTCCTACAGGCCAATTAAAGTGGCTGGTGACTGCATTTGAGGAGCTTCCATCACCCAAAAGAGACTGCCTAAAGGCGAGGGGACATGGGCAGCCATGCCACACCCCGAAGTGACTGGGGATTCTGCCTTCAAGGGAGCTTTCATCTGCCGAAAGAAGTAGCCACGCCTCGCCCTGAAGTGCTTGGGAACTCTGCCTTCAAGGGAGCTTTTGTCTGCTGAAAGAAGTGGCCTCGTTGCAAGGGATGTGTGTGTGTGTGTGCGCTCGCCCATAGGCCGCTTCTATGGCTGGTGACTGGTGACTGCATTTGGGGAGCTTCCATCACCCAAAAGAGACTGCCTAAAGGNACTCTGCCTTCAGGGAGCTTTTGTCAACTGATGGAAGCAGCCTCGCAGCAAGGTACGTGCGTATGGGCCACTCTAGGTGGGGGAGGAAATTAAGTCACCCCCGAAAAGATGGCCTAGCCATTTTTTCAGGGGTCAAAAAAAAAATAAGGACCAGCCTTATTTTGTGAGGAACACAGTAATGTCAACCTAACCACGTATTCTGTGTTCTGCAGAAGCATTTGGGAAGCAGCAAATAAGATAAATACATCTGTCATAAGGCTTTTCCACTGTATACCCCATTACAGCACAATATATTCTGGCAATCTTTTCTCCTGCTATGTATTCACCATGTTGGCTTTAACTAGCCCTCAGCTCATGGCTGAGATAGTTGAAATCATTCTTACTGGTGTTTAAGTGAAATTTTCACTCTTATTCTGACACTGACTAGGGGGGTATACATAATAAATAAATACCTGTATGTAAGAATGAACTGCTATTCAGCATAAATTTACACTTGTAAATTTTAAGAGTATATATAAAGCATTGGTAATAAAAAGATATGGGGAGTAGCAAACTGTGAATTCTAAGCTGGACCATTGATCACTGGCATATTCTAACTCTGCTATCAGCCTATTTTCCTTCAAACAGCCATTGCCATTGTGTCTGAATGATGGACAACTGCCAAAATCAATCCAAGAGGGTATCAAAGTGTGAAATAATCTTTCTTGGCAATTCTTTATTTCCTATTCATATTTTTAAAATGGACATTTTTAAGTGTTTAATCAATTCCCCATTTGTCCAGCTTGATGTAGTGGAATGCTTAAAACCACATTTTCTTCCCCGCCACATTTGACATCGAAGCTTACGTGCAAGGGTTTTCCTGGTGGTAGTGAATGCTTTTAGTGGCTCTTTTACACCTCAGCAAACCACACCCTGGTGGAAGATAAATAGAACAGTATCTGCTTGTGTGTACTGTACTTTGGCTCTTTACGTCAAACTTTGCACAAGTGTGGCCTAAAACTTGTATTTTGCCTTGTAAGCAGAACACCACAGAAGAGGTATGAAACTATCAATCAAAAGTTGAGAGAAAGAGAAAAAATATAACTATAATGAATTAATCTGCTAAACATTATGACCATACTTGTAACTTCAAAGGTATGCTGGGGAGTTGAAAAGACATGATCAATTCTAAAGCATTGATATATTCAAAACTTTTCTGCATGGTTTAGAACAACTTTTTAACATATTCATAACACATAAGAATAAAACATCTCTTTCCGTGAACAACGTGGTTCCAGATTTTTACACTTCAACACATACATGACTTTATATTTAACTTTCACATTCAATTCTATATCATATCATTATTTCCATTTTCCAATAAATTTTCTCCAATATTCTTATTTTCTTTTCACTTATTAAATCCATTTTCAACTTATATCTTAACTTAATTTCTTTTCCTTTAAATATTCTCATATCTTATTTTATAGTCAAACATTCTTATTTTTTATTCTAAATTCCTTATTCCTTCATACTTTTATCTGTCATATTTGCAATTTTATCACATGATTTTGTTTCATTATTCAGTAAATTTCATCTTAAATCAAATCATTCCAAAAATTTCTCCCTTTAATTATCAATTAGAGTGTGCTACCCTTTTATCTTATACATCCCTCAATTTATTTCCCTGTAATCCATAATCAAAGTTTATCCTAATATAATCATTGTATAATTATCACATTCTAGTTTCATAACAATAATCTCCTAACTACAATAAATCACACACACACACACACACACACACACACACA
>BHFT01009909.1:0-16174 GCA_004320025.1 Laticauda laticaudata
ATGAATTTGAATTGGTGTCTGTACAAAGAGATGTAACCCGGGATCAGGCTGCTTTGAGAAAAGAGGTTTTATGTTTTTCATGTTCTGTGTTGTGTTTGTTTATGTTTGTTTCTAAAAATCAATAAAAATTTCTTCAAAAAAAAAAACAATTTCCTAACACACCTAAACAGCAGACACTCCAAAATCAAATTCACCATGGAAATGGAAACAAACAACTACCATTCCTAGATGTATTAATCAACAAAAAAACAGATGGCACACTAGGACACACCATATACCAGAAGAAAACACACACCAACCGCTTGTCAGAACAAGACAAGGTTGAACAACAACAAAAAGCAATGATTCCTTTCCTCAAAGCAAATGCTACTCTCTAAAGAATTAGCTGTTACTGCAGTACTAATAATACTTTTAACTCCCACCAAGATTTTTCAGTATTTTAATTTACAGCACATTACTCAACAAATAATTTCATATGTATGTTCTGTAAACAAATCTCATGCTTTCATACAGATCTGACCTGAAATGCACCATACTTGATTGCATTTTCATAAATAAGCCAGTTAAATACAAAGAGGCATATTTAAATGCAACCTCTCGCACACCAAGCCCAAAGTTTCTGAGCTGTATTTACTAAGTAATTTTAATAGCTTTTAAAAGATATCTGCAAATATCCTCATGTAACTGGCAGTTCAACAAAAGTACTAAATAATAACTCCTACTGGAAAATAAAATACACAATTTAAATTATTTTAGTATTATAGTCATGTGGCAGACTCATTAGGTTCAAAGCTGTTTATAAGAACTTTGGAATACTGAAGAAGCTCTTTCACAAGTTACTACACACAGCAAAGACTCTAAAAAGATTATGGTATACAGAAACAAATCTAGATTCTTAGATTTTATATTAAGCAACGGAGAACTTGTTTCCGTACATGCCATGTTTTTTAAGAATTTAGAAATTCTAAACAAAAGGACTTCAACTGATTTTCAGTGACTTATAACATTAATTCTGGAAACATGTTTTTGAATTGTTCTTATCCATACCCCCATGACAGAGACTGGCTGACAGCATCCAAGGATCCAAAATAATTTCCTTTATTTTTGGCTGCCGAACTTTGTCTCAAGACCTATTTACTTGCCTGTTTTCATTGTAGATCAGAAACAGAAGTGAAATAACTAATATAAATGAAATCCAAAACTTATTTTCTATGTTCTCATAATATTTAGTAATGGAAGTAGGGGCATTCTTTGTTTTGATAGGTAATTGTCTATTCCTCCACTTTATTGGTTACTACCCAAAAAAACTTAGTGAAATAGAGGTAGAGAAAAGAGATATGAAAGAGATATTATGCTTTGCTAATTTTTTCATCACAAAGATTTTGCCAATGAAGTTGTTACTGCAGTACTAACTTCATACAACATGGTACCTTTTGGAAGGATTAGAACTTCAAGGAGATTATTTATCTGATTCTTCTTCATAATACTTTCCTCTGTATGTTACTTAAATTACTTACATCATGAATAGAGTCCAGGAGCTTTGTCAGTTGATAAAATCGCTGCCAACTTTGCCCAGAATTGTTTGGATGTTTAGTTACCATTTTTCTAAGTTCTTTAATGTAATTTGCCCTCATTTCTTCAAACGCAGCTTGGCTCTTGAGGCCATCCTTGGGAACTACAACAAAAGGAAGTAAAGCGTGCATTATTCAGCCTTTTTGTCAAATGTAAAAGAAAACTTGATTGTTGCAAGTAAGGCCAATTTTTAATGACCAGAGTCAAAATTTGGTATAATGCAATTTCTATATTTCTTGTGTATTTTGTATGTTGGCAACTGTATAAGCCCTTTAGTTTGTACAAAGTGTTCCGTAAAGATTAATTTACAGAGAGAGGTTAGCTGGGGTATTTAATAACAGAAGACAAGTTTTAGGGTTTCCTGCTCATGCTCTCTTTTACACAGAGAGAGAGAGAGAGAGAAAGAGAGGGAGGGAGGGCGGGAGGGAGGGAGGGAGAGAGAGAGAGAGAGAGAGAGAGAGAGAGAGAGAGAGAGAGAGAGAGAGACCACTTAGGCATGATATATCTTTTACAATACCAAATCTTTTACAATGTTCCTAAACTTTAGTAACTCTTATCATATTCTTCTTTATGAAATCATTTCCAATACATACAATTACTTTTGGAGTAAAATTGCTAACATTCTTAAAGATGGAAGAAACAGTCTATTAATAGTTACATCTATATATTGTACTAAAAATAATACTTTTGAACCAGGATTATTTTGCAACTTAATTTTTTTTAGGTTGCAAATATGGTGCTAGTGGAAATTTTACTTTCATTTATTTAGGAAATTTAAAGACTGTCCATCTCACTCTAGGTAGTGTACTGTCAAAAACATTAAAGCCATATAAAAATACAATATCTCAGTAGTCTGAAACAGGGATAAAATAAAAGTTAAAAAGGTGGCAAGGACTTTGAAGTGTTAACCAATCACAAGATTGAGGTTTTTCTGTGAACTCCATAGAAGTCAGCAGAGCCAGGCCTTAAAACTCTTTTAAAAATCCAGGACAGTGGGCCCCACTTCACAGGGCCAAAGGGGCAGGGGCAATAGCAAAGAAGGCCGTTTTCTTGTACTCCACCAGTCAAAAATTTTGAACTGATGGGATCTGGAACATACCTTCTCTGCCTAACTGGGGGAAGTGATCTGATGTAAATGAAGAAAAGATAGTTGTTCAGATAAACTGGTTAAATTTCTAAACTAATCAATTTATTAAATATATACAATTGAATTATTCACAACAGAAACAATTTTTACAATGTTTTTTTCTGAAATACTTCATCAGATTTGACATTTCTTCTTTTTTAAAGCATTTTCATGTTATTTTCCTTCCCAGAATGATAGTGCCATTATTTTGGCGATGTTTAAATAACCACCTGCAATTATATGGCACATTGAATAGGTTACCCCGAGAGCACATACAAATATCTTTCAAATTAACCAGCTTTGATATACAGTATCTAGCTGGAATTTATTTAATTATTTAAATGTCCTCTCAAAGATTGTGTACTTTTACAGTATGGCAAATCAAGATAACCAATATGAAGCATTAAGATTCCTCTCTGCTTTTTATAGTCCGAAGAACATCGTCTGATAACCATATATTTAAATATACAAAGTCTATAAGCATTAGGTAATGTTGAACTGACCAGATGAAGGATATCCAACACCCACTCCAGCAATTTGTTATGCTATCCTACTCATCACAGATTTCCCCCCCAATGTTAATAGCAGTAGTTAATTAGACAATTGTTGTATTTCGATGCAAAGATTTATGTATGTATTTATTTATTTTGTCAAACAATTATTAGATAACAGTAAAAGTATAAACATGGTTATAAATACATGAAATGGATACGAATAAGACAAAAAAGAAACAATAGGACAGGGACAGTAGGCACGTGCGCTTATGCATGTATGCTGCTATTGGGTCAAACAATTGTTTTAAACTTAGGCACAAGTCTCAACCAACATTTTAAAAATCAATTTTGAAATAATACAGGTTGAACTGAATGTTTTATTTGGCCAAGTTTGATGAGACATACAAGGAATTTGTCTATGATGCAGAAGCTCTCAATGCACATGCTAAGCAACAAAAATGATGTTAATAGTAATATCAATAAGAGAGGGAGTAAAGATGATAAGAAGAAGGATATATATGTGGAAATAAGTACTTAGTACAGGATCAGGTAATGATATCAGAAGCTACTTAATAGAAAGTATTAAGAAGTATAATAACACTATTCTCATACCTAGGTTTCATATTCTTTTGTGTGAACCTCAGTGATATAAAAACTCTGAAAATCAATCCTCCTTTTGGTGAACTTACAAAAGACAGCTTGGAACTAGGAAAAGTATAATGATGAAAAGATAAATTCTTGCCTTGATCCAAAATAGCTTATCTTATATAAAAAGTCAATTACAATGTTCTAAAAGTTAGAGGCAACCCAGAATCACCCAAGATATTTTTAGATTACTTTCAGTTTCATGAAGACAATCACTAAAGACAATCTCCATGGTATTATTGGAGACTTCCAAAGAAACCTCAACCAAATTTTATATGAGCTTCAAGACCTTATCAATACTGTGCAACATAACTTCAGTAGAATATATTTTCTGATGTTCAATTACACAAAGAAATTACTTTTATGTTGTAAACGTGGATTCTTATTCCTAATTCAACATTTTTCTGTCATTATCAACTGCAAACAAAACCCCATATATAGATGGTGTTATAGTTTCTTATAATTAAGACAAATAATTTGCAACTTCATTGAGTATAGGTTTCATGTTAAAATGATCTAAAGGGAGAAAACTGGTATTAAAAAACAAGCAACATATTATAGCATGGAAGTTTTACTTTTGTTCACTACTTAGTGCTGGAGTATGGCATCTAAAAATCCATACCCCTTCTCATTTTTAATTCCATATTATTCAATGAATACCCCATGAGTTTGTTTTAAAGAAAAACTGAACTTTTTAAATAATCCACAATGATGATGGCATTAAAACAGATTCAGAAGCTCAACAGCTGTTCCATAACAGCAATAATGTTTTGAATGTTTATCTAAATAATTTAGCATCTAGAGGCAAACAAATAGCTGGTTGGGGAGCGGTTGTTAGATCATTTCAGTTTTGGAGAAGATACTAATGGTGGTAAATGGCACTTTATACATTTAAGAGGAATCTATATGGATCAGTCATTGGGAAGGGAAGGAGAGTCTCTGAATTGGCAATTTGAGAACAGAAGCAACAATTAGCTTGCAGGGATACTTTTCTGAAGAAAGGGGCAGGGTATATATATAAGGAAATACTTTTGTATTTACAAGCATTGTATAGATCTCAATGAGGGTATGAACTTCTTTTTGTAAAAGACCCTAGGCAGTGACTATCAGAATGACAGGTTTCTTGCCTTTTTAATGAGTCTAGTTTCTGATTTCTGTTTATTCTACTATTATTGTGCTGTTACAATTGGTTTTGGACAATGGGAATAATCTAATTACAGAAGTTGCAGGAAGGCAACTTGTACCTATGTAGTCTGTAAGATCAACATTGTTTCTAGCAATGGTTCCACCATTTTTGATGTGTCAGTTAGGAGAGCTGTACAATTAATTATCTTGTTCTCTACCAACCTCACAATGTCATAAAAAAGTTGGGCTATCGTATCATTTCCTGGCCTTTTGTCTCTTTTTTGCTCAACCAAGTGTTCTTGCTGTGCAATATATTTTAACTAAAGTCATACTTTTATTGTTGACCTGTAGAATTGAACTGAATTTTTCTCTACTATACAATTCATCATTTTAATTCATTACTCAAAATGGTTTATATGAAAAAAATGGTTTGAACTATTTGTTATCTCACACACACACACACACACACACACACACACACACACACAAGTTGACGTGTGTGTGTGTATGATAACAAATAGTTCAAATCATTTTCTTGTAATTGGGGTAACTGCTGTAATCCTGACATATATACATACATATATGCACACACACACACACACACACACACATACACCCCAACAAAACTGAATCAAATTCTGTGTTTTTTAAATGTGATTAAAGAAGGATAGTTCCCCCTATTTCTCCTAGTCCATTGATGGTTCAGTCAGCTGGGAGATGCATATAAGTTTCAAGTTTAAACAATCAGACATTAAATATACAACTCATTTTATAAATATGTTTATGTTCTATGTACAATTTAGATAAAATTGGCCCAATATAAGAGTGGAATGATATTGTGTATATTTTTCTAAAGACAAATCTGTAAATTATTATACTAGCAGCCACAGAATTAAACATGTAAAAACTGATCATCAGAAACACAACTGAAACTCTACATTTTGGGATGTAAGCCCACTGACTTCTCATTTTGATCATTAAATTTGGCACTTAGCTGTCTTTCCTCTTCTGTAGGCTGGAGGGGAAAAATGATTGAGATATAATGAATGGTTTCTTCTATGCTAATTGAAAGAAGTTTCCTTCCTGTGGCTACTATTCAAGTTTTTAAACATTATCCAGAATCTGGTCACATGATTAAACAACCACCAATTAAAACAAGCAGTTGTCATAAGTCCAAATCATATGGTAATTAAGCAAATTACACAGTTGTATGTGCAATCCCACTCTCCAGAATTTCAAAAGTAAAAAAATGTTGTAAACTGGCAAAAAAAGAGATGCAAATGGTCGCAGGACCATGGCCTGCTGCAATTGTCAAAAATGTCAGCCAGTTGCCAAACATCAGATATGTGGTCATGTGGGTCACTTATGCATCATTTTACCAGAGCCCAAAGGGTTTTACTAGCCATTAAGCATTGTTTCTGAAGCCACACTAACTGTGAACAGCAATTAAATGGACAATGATTACCTGTACTGCATGTGGTGTACATGTAAAACAACTTAAGAATACCGAAAATATACAGCATTATTCAAATATTATATGTGCAATTAAACCATATTTATGCTTACTAGGTATAATTCCTAAACATATTAAGAAAATATCACAAAATACCCACAATTTACTAAAATTCTTGTACACAAGGATATAAAGAAAGATCTACCACAACACTGGGAAAATATATTACCAATGATAGCAGATTAGAAACTAAAAATATAAATATGAAGTAATGGAAAAATTTACAACATATATTCTGAAGTTTTACTGAAGTTCAAGCAAATATAAGCAAGAATATCTTCCTTGCATACTACAGAGAATCAAATATAAATATGTTTTAAGGAGTTTTTAAAGAATTAAAAGCAGAAATGACAAAATGTTTTAAATATTCATACATTTTGTATGTCAGTATGAGTACAGCTTAGGGGCAGTTGGGAAGTTAAGATTTATTTATATTATTTAAAAAACCTCCCTCCTCCCTTTCTTCCTTTCTTTTAAAATTTGGGGACTCAAATCCCCCTTTCTTTTTTGACTTGGATATTTCATCTTTCTTTTAAAACAGTATTTATTTTATTTATTTATTTGTCAAAAGCTTATAATATAACAGAAACAAGAATAAACATAAATTTAAATGCAAGAAATAGGAATTCATAATTGGGGACAATAGGACAGGGACGCTAGGCACGATTGTGTGCTTATGCACGCCCATTACATATATTTTGAATATTTTGGATAAAATTAAGAAATGGCTTTATTAAGGTTCCTTTCCTTAACTTTTGCCTGCCCTATATCAATTTAATTCTGAAAGTAATTTATTTAAGGTTCTCGATTCAAGCGAAGGAAGCAGGTCCTGATATTTTGCTAAACTTTCAATGTTGACACCAAGCGTGTGAAACCCTATCTATGATAAGTGTTTCTGTCCTATAAATACTGTGTATTTTCTTACAAGGAGGAAAACCAATTATTAGGAATATAGCGTAATTCAATATATAATCAAAACTATAATGCAGTATTTCTCAGTTTTGGCAGCTTTAAGATGGGTGAACTTCAAATTCCAGAATTTCTCAGCCGTCATTAGACTGAGGAATCCTGGGAGTTGAAGTCCACCCATCTTAAAGCTGCCAAGGTTGAGAAGCACTGCTATAAGAAGTAGTAGAAGAGATTTATTTATTTGTATCCCCTCCCTTATTATTTTTATGAACAATTCAAGCCCATGGACATTTTCAGCACACCTTCCTCCTCCTATTTTCTAACAAAAACTACCTATGAGGTGGGCTGGGTTGAGGCAGAGTTAATGGCCCAAAGTCAGTTGGCTTTCATGGCTAAGATAGAACCAGTATATCAGGACATTCCAAAGGATAAATTTTAACTATGTAGATTATTCATGAACAACTCTGATAAAAATAATATTGTAAAAAGATTGTTAACTAAACAAAAAGCTTTTTTACTAGTTTATATGGCATATATATAATATTCCTTGCAATTTTACCCAGTTTCTATGTGCATTAGATTAATAAATCAACCAAATCATACCACAAAATTGATAAATGGAAGTATACTGAAAATTCATATATTTTCTTTAATATAAAAAAACCCACATTCCACGTATGTTGGAGGACATAACTGAAATTGTGAAAGGATAGTTTATGGATTCTTTAAATATGGCTGACACGATAATTATGATTACTTACAATGTGCCCATTAAGCAGAAAGTAAACTATTCACTCATATTTATATATGTATGCATGTACTATATGTGTGTTTGTGTGTGTGTTTGTATCTCTCTGTGTGTGTAGTTCAAGCATATATGCAAACTTCCAAACAAAACTGGATTGCAACTTCACAGTTGTGTTTTAGTAATAACATATATGAATCTCACAAGCATTTCTAAAAACAACTATAATGCTAGACTTTACTTTGAGTCACACAGGGTTTCATTTTATAAATCAAGCAAATTAATCTTAAATGAAAATTATCATGCCATCAACAGAAACTGGGCATGTGCCATGTTGAATTCAGCTTTAATACACTTAGGGCTTTAAAAGTAAAAACAAAAACAAATTTATGCTGTACAGAAGAGTTAACTGTTAATCTTACTGTGCGCTGAAAATTATAACAGGATTTGGTATATCACAGTACTGAAGCTAAGATGTCTGTTCTCAATTACCAGCCCCTTTTAGGAGCCTACAAACTATAGTTTGAACAAACTTCAAAGCTATCACACTATGCATTAAAGTAATCAATCCTGATTTTCAAAAAATGCTATAGATGTTAAGCCTAAAACACTAAAGGGCTCTCCAGTTCTTAAAACCAAAATTCTTCTTTTCTTTTTTAATTTATTGGATACTGATTTGTTAGTTATTACAATAAAATACAATATCATAGTATTTAAGAATTGTGACTGGAATCATCAAGAAAATCACCTGTGCTTAACAGCAACAAAACTTTCATTATGGTGTATTCTTCAAAGCTAAGCTGCAGACGAACAAACTGAAGGCTGATCTGGTGCATTCCTTGGCATAATTCGAACATTGCAGATTGCCTCATCCTTTCCCTGTAAAAGACAGGACACAGGTAAAATAAAGATATGCTGAAACTTTCAAATATTTTATTGTTTAATGTTTTGTATTGTGTTTCTGATATGCCCTCTAGTGCCCATAATTGCTACAGTGAGATGGATGACCATGTACATCAAATTAATGATTTATTCTAATTAAGATAAAAATAATTTATGCTGTTGTCATCATTAGGCAAAGAGGATATTGCTTTTTCTCAATGATCATTTTCATCTCATTAATAACTGTATAGACTACACTCAGAGATTGGTTAACATGATAAAACATTGACTAAGTATGATCCTGTCAATATTAATCCTTCATAAGTATCAATGGATTCTCTTTAGAGAGAAGCATGCAAAAGCTTTTCTCATAAAGGTAGCTAATATCTAGCAGGCTGCTTAAGTGACTCAGAAACATTTTGAATGAAAATATTCTTTTTGATCCTGTTCAATGCAAATTTAATCCCAGGTCTGGAATAGCAAATGCTTTGGGTACTACATGGGAAAAATTTTATTAAAAAGAGAGAGAGAGAGAGGGAGAGAGAGAGAATGAAGAATCAATTGAATCTACAGTATGTTTAAAGGAATTATTTCATATTGCTTCTATTCAAATATGATTGGTCACTGGTTGGTTTAGGAAGATTAAAGTGCTGTTTTTAAACAGCAAGGGACTATAGATCAATACAATACATCAATACAATCATTTTATTTTAGTCAATTTAACATTTTCTCAAAACCACTATTAAGAGTTTAGGTGGGTACAAACTGAAGTTCATGTAATGATAACACTCAGTTTTAGCTTCCCTTTTCAACAGATCAGGCTGAAATACTGGATGTCATTAACTGACTACATAACAACTAAATGAGTTTATAGAATTCAGAAAACAACTAAACAAACATAATCAGGCAGAAAACAAAATAATATATCTTACAAATATGATACGGCCCTCGGAAATGCATCATTGAACACATTAACTCCAAGCCCTAGATCTTAAAGAGCTTTTCAGAACAGCAGGGAAAAGGGCCCTCTTTTAATCTCTGGTGCAATGCTTTTCTACAGGGCCAAGGCAGCAACAAGAAGACATTTTTCTAAAGCCCTGCAAAATGACAAGGTTTCATAGAAAACACCTGGACTTCACTTGCTCTGCCAGGACATACAAGCAAGTAGAAGAGAACTGGAAATCAACAATCCTACAGATAATCAGACCCTGGGTCACCAAGGGCTTAGCAGGTAATGACCAGCCCCATGAATTGCACCAAAGAAGCCCACTGGCAACCAGTGCTGCTAACATAGCCGTGACATAATATAACATGTAGTGCCTGTTACTGCTTATGCTGATGCATTTTGTAAGTGTAGCTTCCAGATAATCTTCAAGGAAAGTCTTCTGTAGATCACATTGCAATAGTCCAATCTAAAGGTGACCAGACTGTGAGTGACCATATAAAAGATCTCTCAGTTGAAATAAGCAGCAACTCGTACACAAGATGAAGCTGTGTAAATCCTCCTGGCCACAGTTGTGAGTCCAGAAGTTTCTCAACTTGGGGACCAGCCTTAATTGTGGAGGTGCACCACCATCTAAGATTATAGACCTGAACTGGGAAGAAGGGAATAAATAGCTCCTCCAGCACTGGATTAATACATTGACAGCTTCCCCTGTCAACCCCAAGTTGAGATTTAGAGCTCAACCCCAAGTTGAGATTTAGAGTATCATCAGTACACTGAACAAATAGATAAAGTCATTAAACTGTTTCATGTAGATATTAAACAGCAAAGGTGAGAGTGTTGAATCCTGAAGGATCCCACAGGTTACAAACTATGAGCAAGCCCTCCTCTACCCATATAAAGTTTAATGTTAAATTCATTTTTCTAGCTAGAATTAAAGCTCACATATACAGATGCTAATTATAATAGAATTATAAAATAAAGTTAGTATTCCAAAGACAAATAATGAATGTTCATCAGCAAATTGAAAGGAAAAACAACAAAATGAAATAAAATGAATTCAAAGGTCGGCCTTTGGGTCAAACACCAATTACACCAATTCATTGATTTCTACACCACCCGAATACAATGTGAAAATGTGAAGGCAAAAGAAATCATATGAGCTATTTATTTAGAAAATTTATATTGCTGCCTATTCGCACATAGCAACTCAAGGTGGCTTACAGGACGTAAAACACAACAACAACAGCAATAATCCCCCCATCTCCCACCCCGACGATAACATAATTCATTCAATAATCAGGCAATGTATAATTCCTTTCAGATGAATGAAGATTGAACTTTTCAAAGAATTAGAATTTAAATGGAAAGGACAGTTGCACATTAATGCCACTGTTGAAATGAAAGTAATTCCTCAATTTCAGCACTGTCCAAATGGGCAGTATTAATACAACCCATAACATACAGTGTAAGGACTGTAACAGCTACTATGAAGGACAGATAGGGAGAATACGAGCAGAAAGAATCCATGAACACTGATCAGCAGTCAGGATACATGATGAAACTCTTTAGTTTCACACCTCATGGACAAAATTAACCATTGTTTAAATTGGAAAATTGTGAGCACTTTAGACCAAGTTAAAACCATAAGCACTACAGAATTCAGCAATCAAAAAATACATAGAGCTAAATCACATTTACACATCATTCAAAAGAGACAATAAAAAAGTTAAGAAGGAAATAAAAAGACCAGAACACATCCTTGCCAGTAAACTACACTGAGTCATGCTAGTATAATGAGTGGCATAGAAATTCGATAAATAAATTAATTAATCTGGAATTAGCATAGTTAAACAATCAAGCAAAAAATAATATACTAATCAAGGAACTTCCATGGAAAAAGCGACAATCTCACCAATACTGACAGGCCAAACTACTGTATATAAACAGGAAGCAAATCTCAAAATCACCAGCACTGTTTTTACCTAGTCAGGTAATGAAATGTTTGCAAGCAAACAGTCAAATTAAGAAAGCCCCAAAGATTGCACAAATCAAGCTTACACTATATATATTCTCTTCTATTGGAACATCTCTAAGCTTTCTGTACTGGAGGTTTCAAGTGAGGAAGTATTTCTGAAAACTAGGAGTTAAAATTCTTGGATAAACATATGTTCAAATAGAATAAACAATATAAATATATTTGCTGTTTTGAAGAATTTGTTAAAATGTAGTTATCACTTCCTGGATGGAGCAATGAAAAAAAAAAAAACAACCAGCATACATTTGAAGTTTGGTAGGAGACAACTTCAGAACTTTCACAATTATCTGCGTTGCTTATTCTCAAATGAGAATATTGTTCTACATTGAGTTGTGTCATATATTGAATATATTCAACTATAGATAGAATGATATAATCTTGACTATGCTTACTAAAACTATTTTTTATCTAGAGCTAAGAAAAGATGTAACGTTACATTAGTTGGCATTAATCATCACAGCAGCTTAATCTGCTGGCTTTTCTGTAACAGGTAAGCCTTTGACCTTCTTATCTTCCATCCTTCTTCAGTTCTGTTGAGAGCTTTTTGCACCACGTACAACTGCCACTGTCTATCTTCAGCCCACTTCTTCAGGTAGCAACCAAGAATTTATTTTCAGCAGTCTTATCATGAACTAACCTATTAAGTTTTATAGTCCAAACTGGCTAAAGCCAACAATCTACCTTCAACACCAAGGAGTCCATCTAATCTGATAGCAATCAGCTACATTTCCTGTCTTTATGTCCCCAACAATTCTTTTTTAATAATCCTGTCTATGTGAGTTCATTACCCTTTTTCTGTGCCTTATGAAAATCGAAATTATCTTCTGTTCCCAGCATCTTATCCACAACAGAATGTGAGTTTACTACTTAGGATGTTTGAATAAACACATGAAGAATAAGCATGATGTGATGGTACACTGTAGAGTACATTATATAATGTACTGAAGGATACAGAAACTTGGATAAACAGATTCCAGTTAAAAAATTAGCAAAACCAACCACTGATAAATCTTGAGCCAGGTCCTAATTTGGAGTTGAGATGCTTTTGCACAAATAATTTCTGGCAAGGTATTTCCTAATATTCTTTCTAAAGCCTACTGTTCTGACTTGGAGGAGATGCATTACATTAGCAGATTTTTCTGGTATACTGTAATTCCTACTCAAAAAGTAAGATATTACTTAATCTTTCTTTTTTATAATTTTATTGAAAATTAACACTTAAAAATTATAATAGGAACTATTCACATATACTGACATTCTCAGTTTAAAGTCCCCAGATTATAATTGTAATTCTTTCAGATTAAATGTCTATGTTTGTTTCCTGTACATCACTCCATCTGCACTCATAACATTCTCAATACAATCCTTTGAAACAACACATATTTTAAAATACTGTATGTCACTTAGTGATTGTTTTCCTTTTATTTGTATTTAAAAACTCCTACTTTCCGGTATTTATTAACAGAGTTTAAAGCATTATTTCAGTACTGCATAATGAAAATGTATTTCATTTTCATCCCACCTATAAAATTCAATCTTGCACTATTCATTTATTTCATACAGATACTTCAAAAACCATAAATATTCTCCTGGTTATTCTCTTTGATTATTATTATTTTTTCAACAACAGAAAAATCTACTCGAGGAGCAGAATTCAAGGGCGCTTATAGTTGATTATTTCACTTATTGACAATTATGTATTTGATGGAGTTTTACAAGACCAGAATATTAAATATATCAGAATAAGCGATAGTGCTACATAGAAATACAGCTACATTTGAAAACAAAATGTAGCAACGGCTACATTGGTGGTGCTGAGCTTGTCAATTGGAAGCTTGATGGCCCAAATTCAAGACCCAAGTTCTGCCGGATGGGTTGAGGTCCCTTTACTTGTCTCAATTCCTTTCTGTCTAGCACTTGATAAGCATGTAAATGCAAGTAGATAAATAGTGTTATGCCCAAGTCACACAGATAGTACCAAGTACTAGTAGAATATGTTTTTTGCACCATTCTACTTATTTTGGCAATATATCCCCAACTCTCCCAAGTCATAAATTCTGCTCCCAAATTCAGTGAGCAAGTCCAAGCAGTAAGTTCTCAAGCAAACCCAAACCCCAAGGAAGCTTACTTGGGCAAGTCTAAATCCAGATGCAAATCCAAGTGCAAATCCAAGCCCGTTTCCAGGAAAAGCCAACAAAACAAACCCAAGGATCACAGTGCAAAACCAGGATACAGGAAGCATGGAACTGAGGATGATGATCAGGAAAATGAATGGTTATCTTTGCCAACTGCTCCTTTCCACATGCCTTAAATAATTTACAGGCAGGTGTTCCTGATTAGGAGGGGCAAGACTATTTCCTTGCAAACAGCCTTGCTGACCTCCTTTGAGCTTCCAATCTCTCTGCTCTTCATGTCTTTGGATCAGGGGTGGTAGCTGTTCCTCATCAGAGGCAGCCTTTTGCTAATCCTTGGCTTAATTGGTGGCAACTATGTCTCTCCTTCCTATTCTTGAGTAGGTGGCTGTCCATCCAGTTGATTGCACCCCTGATGCCCAGTGGACCTGGGAATGCATCCTCTTCTATCCCCAGGCTAAGTGTTCCTGGGGACCTGGAGTATTCCTGATGGGTATGGTTCCAGCTCATTCTCTTCCGAGTCAATAACTGAAGTGGACATTATAAATAGATACCACTTTGGTAGGAAGATAATAGTGTTCTGCACACTTTGTGTCATGCCCCTGTTGGAGTCTGAATCCGAGGAAGAAGACGAATAGCTATCAGGGAGTGGGATAGTGGCTCCATTGGCTGTGGAGGAAACTCGGGAAGGCAAAGTCAGACTGGGCAAGCAGTGAAGTGGTAGAACAAGGGAGAAGGGGTTCAGAGGAAGACCAAGGCCCACTCTCTTTTCATCCTAGGGCACGCAGGGAAGAACGGAACAACATGGATTGCATGAGAGGAAAGGGCCCTGAATCCCTTCAGAAGGCACACCTGGGCAGGGAGTTTATAGGAGAACCAGTTGGGAACTTTGTTGGGAACAAACGTTGAGTTTATCTAATGTTGGCTGCTGTTATCTTAGTTCCTGGCATCCTCCCAACTGGTTGGATTTACTGTCGTGTTACTTCAATACTGGAACTTCTTATGCTGCCCTGCGGATTTATTATCTGATCTTGCATTGTTGGATTTATAAGTTTAAAGTTATTGGATTGAAATATCTTCAGCCAAAGGCTTCTTTGGTTCCTGGGAGAGTTTTTCTCCAGACTGGAAGGTAACTGGGACATTTTTGGGGCAAAGTTGGAGCTAATAAAGGGATCTCTACTTATTATCTGGCTGAGTTGCCTTTGTTCCATACCCTGGGTCATCATAGCTCGGCATATAGTCATGCTCTCCACATGACCACAGAAACATCTTCGATCAACACTGGTTGCCTCAGCTAAGAACCAGAGATGAGCACTGGCCCCTAGACTCAAGAGATGACTAGACTGGGGAAACCTTCACATTTACCTTCACCAATATATATGCTATAAAACCCAGTTTAGTAATGAGACAAATTATGCCTGCTGATTGAGCATTAATCCACTTCTGAGAATAAAAGAATAGACTAACACATAGCAATAGAAAGGATGATACCTTTACATCACAATTTTATGTATCTGGACCTGTAATATTTCTACTACTAGCTCTGGAGAAATTAGCATATGTTGGAAAGATAAAGGAGTACTTTAAACTAAATGCAGGATCCTTATTTCTGTTCTAGGATGTCATCAATTGACACTGGTTATATTTCTTTTCCATATTTGAAAATATGAAACTGTGTATGAATCTCATAGCAGAGCTATGTGATCTTTTCTATGCTTTTACACAGCCCTTGCAGGATTTCAAATGATAATAGACAGGCCCTTTGTATAATAACACAATCTACCAACTTACATAACTGATATAGCTCCCATAAAAATTGTAGAAAATGATACACCTATTTTTATCTTTAAAAGTAATTTGAATATACACTGCTCAAAAAAATAAAAGGAACACAAAAATAAGACATCTTAGATCTGAATGAATGAAATATTCTTGTAAAATACATTGTTCATTACATAGTTGAATGTGCTAAAAACAAAATCACACAAAAATTATCAATGGAAATCAAATTTAGTAACCCATGGAAGTCTGGATTTGGAGTTACACTCAA
>BHFT01009910.1:0-10107 GCA_004320025.1 Laticauda laticaudata
CAGGTACAGAATTTGATAGGACACTCCCAATTTTGACCATTTGTTGTCTGTTTGACAGGAATGGTTCTATCAGTTATGAAGGTGTTCAAAGATACCATAAGATTTTAATTTTAGGAGTAGTTTGTCGTGGACCATTGAATCAAGGGCTTTACAGAAGTCTATGTAGATTGCGTCTATTGCTTTGCTCTGATCAAATTGCGTAGTCCATATGTTTTTACAATGTAAGAATTGCAGATTACAGGATAATTTTTTACTTAAGCCAAATTGTGTATTAGAGAGTAGGTTGTTTGTCTCTAAGTGGAGGATAATGGATTGGTTTATATTTGATTCCATGACTTTACAGGTGATGCAACATAAAGAGATTGGTCTGTAATTTTCAACTAGGCTGGGGTCTCCCTTTCTGAAGATGGGGATGACTGTGGCAATGATTTGGCAAGGAGATGTTCCTGAAATATTTTTCAAAGATTATGCTTAGAGATTCGGCTATGGCAGTGGATAGTTTTTTTTAAGAATTAGGCACATATTCCAGCCGGTCCAATAGATAGAGATAGTTTTAGATTGCGTAGTACTTTTCCAACATTGTCTTCTGTAAAATCGACATGTATTAGATCATTGTAGTTGTCTCTGGTTCGACTAGGAAGTATTGGGCATGATCCATTGCTGTTTACAAATACTGAACCAAAGAATGTGTTAAAGAGGTTGGCTTTAATGATATCATGGTTGCAGTCTTTACCATTCGATCCTTTCAGGAGTGGGATGGACCTTGAGTCTTTTATTTTGTTTACAAAATTGTAAAAAGTGTGGGTGAAATTGGTGCATAGAAGGTTTTCCTCTTGTTTAATGTGATAATTGGTGCATTTGAAGTTGGCAACGTGACCAGGTTTCTTTTTCCTCCAAAGGGATTTCTTTTTGGATTGAAGCTTCCTTATTGTTATGGGTAATTTGTTTTTTTTCTGGTTTTGGGAGTTGTTATTGGTACATATAGTTTGATGACTCCTTTGACTTCAAGTAAAAATATGTTGTGATGATCTTCAACAATATTGCATCTAGTGAATAAAAATTGCCAATCAAGGGATGAGAGATAATTGTCTATAAGATCATAGTTGCCTTTTTTGCAGTTATAATTGGGGACCCTGTCATTATGATGATTTTGTGTGGACGTATGTTGAGACAAAAGTCAGTCATGTTGTGGTCACTGTATTCTGTAAACTGAATTCAAACTATTGAAAAAGATGAGATCGAGGCAGGTGTTGTCTAGTATTGTTGTTTATTAGTTATTCTAGTCCCAGAGTTGTTACAGCATTGTAGAAGGTTGCATGTATGGTACAGTCCACTCTATGAATGGATTGTAGGGTCCATTCATTTGGGGTCCAGTTAATATGAGGTAGATTGAAGTCACCAAGAAAGATAAAAGTTTGTGGGCGGGATGTTGCCCATGTTAGTAGTGAATTTAACTTGTTTACATGTTCGATGTCATAATCAGGGGCTCTGTAACATAGTAAGATTCTGAGGAAGTAGGTCGCGGTAGATCGTACCGTCCATAGGCCGGGTACGTGCGTACGCAAATGTGAGATCAGGCTCCAGTCCCATCTGGCACTTAACGGATTGCAAAGAGGACATGTAAAACATTAAAAAAAAGCTTGCCCCGCTATGTTGGAAAAATGCTATGACATCCGTTGTGTACTCATTGCATATGTGTTTCATACGCTCTATCCGTCGAGCATCCGGTCCACTGCGATTTCATCCAGTGCAAGAAGGTTTTAGCTGCACAAAACTTTTGTGAATGATAATTTTCCGCTCATGTACAGATATAATCTGTGACAGTATGAGCAAACAAACATTCTATGTCCATTTATTCATTCTTGTTAAACAGCCACTGTAGCTCCTCTCTGCATCCTCTGCGGCATGCACTCGCAACTCACATCCGCTGCCAGCTGTAGGCAGGGAAATAGAAGGCATGAGCAGTGAACAGTTTGCATCGATAGTATACATCCGTGCGGCATCCCCTTTCTTCCTTTAGGCATACGTGATACACTCCGCTATGAGTCTACTTTGCAATTATTCCCCCGGAACCCCTCTCGAGGTGTCATCCGTTTTCCATCCACTTCCATCCACTAGGAATCTTCCCTATGACATCCGTTTAACATCTCCACTACATTACTAACACCCCCGACGTCCGTTCTTTTCCATTCTTTCTCATTCCTGTTTATGCAAATTTTCGCTACTTTTTGGAGGCGGATGAGCAACGGATGGATCCACCCCCGAAACATTTTGCTCGTCGACCCGAAATTTTGCTCGTCCGCTGTGTCCTTTATGCATACGTTTTGCGTCCGTCGGCCAGTGGGACCGGGCCTTAAGGACAGTTCATAGATGATGGTCTCAGGAAGAGCAAGCTCTTGCGTAACTTGGATGATTTTATTTTACATGAAGCAATGCATTTGAAATTAAAGGAAACAGATTTGGGTTGGACCTCAGAAACAAGCAAGCAAGCAAACAAACAAACAAACAAGCCCTAATAATAAGAGCAATTCAACAATGGAACAGATATGCCCTGGGAGATGATAGATTCTCTTTTGCTGGAGATGTTTGAACAGTGTCGGTTAGTGATTCAGTAGTGTAAGATTGCAGGCTAGATGATTCCCAAGGACCCTGCCAACCCTTTCATTTTATAAGAATGAGTTGAGTAAACCAGTCCCCTTAGTCCCCCAATAAATTTTGTTCTCAATGACTTTTTAAAAAAGAACACACATGCAATATACATTTTTGCAAGCAATTCCTTAAATGTATAAAAAGTGGTATATGTTAAATATAACATAATTATATATAATGTTTTGAGTCATTTGCCACAACTTTAGCAGGGTCCCTTTTTGTGATACGAAGCACTGGGGAATCCAAGTATTTTAAAAAACTAACCAATGTACAAAGTTGACATCCATTTCATTCCCAAACAGCCTGAACTTTTTAGCTGAGAGACAGAGACACCATACATATCCTGTTCAATTGTAGCTGACCTGTGGCAAGAAGTCTGACCCAGAATTTTAAAAGAATAAATCAATAGCTTTTTCAAAACGATGCAGTCTGTCAAGCCTTAATAATGTTTTCAGGGAACTCTGGAGAATTTCCAAAAATAAACTAAAGATGCAGTTAACTGTCAAGGTTTTCATTAAAGGGAAACTAAACTGTAGAGAGAACAATTGTGCTAGATTTCCAAAAGGATTGTAATTAAAATAACTTCAGTAACTTGCAGCACAGCCTTTCCCTAAGGACATCTACCAGGTCAGAAAGTGTGGGCACGCTCCTTGTCCAGTCCCTTAAATATTGCCATCTTATGGGAGCTAGAAAGCATGTTATTTCTGGTGGCAGGCCCTGCTCTAGGGAACACGCTTTCCTCTGAAGTTCAGCAGACCTCGTCCACCCTTCTAACTTTCCATAAAATCACTGAAGGCCTGGCTTTTCCCCCAAGCCCTGGAGGAAGACAAGATGAGGTGATTGCATGTAAGAAGTTTGACTTAGTGCACATTTTTTTGTTTTTAATATGTCTGTTTTTCAGATTTAACATGGTTTTAAATGTTTTAATTTATGGCTGGGAACTGCCTAGTGTTTGTTATAAGAATTTGTAAATTCTTAATTTGTAAATGTCTTAAATAAATAAACATTGTCATACATTAAAAGCTGCTTGCAAATAGCATAAACCTTTCTAAACACATTTTTCCACCACTTAACTGTGGAAAGGTAAAGGGAGCCTTGCCCTTTAAGAAAAAGGCTGAGCTCTCTCCTTTGTGAATTCAAATTTTCCAGGCTGGGAAATTCACTACAAAATAATTGGTCAGCTGCATTGGAAGCCAGAATCAGTTTATTAATAGGAAGCAAATAAGAATAAATCCTACAGCGTTTCTGAGACTAATCTAATTTTGTAACTAGAAAAACCCCTTTCTTATAGCCTTCAGGTCCTTTGATTTTGTAAGCATGAACCCTTGAAGTCTTTGATTTGTGATGAGTTTTTTTTTTATGGCGTTTGAATCCTGTCTCTTGAGATTGGGATCTTTTCCTGGGATCTTGGTAGGATTAATTGTTTTATAGTAACTGCTTGTTCACTTTGTAGCTGCTTGGTACATTAGGTTGCAATACCCTGAGTTTCCTCTTATGTCTTTTGGTTTGCTATCATGGTTTTAAATCTTTTTCTTCCTTCCTGTGTATTGATGAGTATTTCCTTTTCTCATGCATAATGATCCTTTTTCCTTTTGGAGTTTGCTTTTCACAAGTTTTTTTATAGCTTGCCATCTGTTTGATTTCTATGGGAAAGGATCTTAGCTAATTTGGAGTTTTTTCTGTATCCCATGGAAAGGTGGGGTGAATGGAACTGACCCTGCTTGTGTTTTCACCTCTCCTTTTTTTTAGGGGAATTTTCCTTCCCCTTCTGATATTTTAAAATTTCTTTTCTTTTCCTTGGAGAGGGTGAATTGTAACTTCCAACATAACAAAACAGGGGTAATGAATTGAACAGAATTTGGATTATTTTCTTCAGCAGTGGCGGCAGCAGAAATCAATCAGTAAATTACTCAGTAAGGCTACACTGTATGTCAGTTACTAGACTAGGTTCTCTGGATAGAACTGAGACAAGAGCCATTAGAAGCAATAGGGCATTGGGGTATCTTCCATCTATATTGTTGGGTTGCCCAGAAATTATCCTAATTGGATGTGAAAAAAGGGGCCAAGTGGCTCCAGAGGAGATGGGACTAGGAGAAAGCAAACCTGAGGAGTCAAGGCCTATCTTCTGCATAGGCTAGATGACAATGTCCTTGAAATCCTGATAATCTGACTTTCATTCCTTCAGAATTGGAGCCACCATTTCTGTTGTCCAATGAAGTTCATATAAAAAGGAATATGGCTTTCAAAATGTATATAAGACTCTCTTAATGTTGCTTTAGTAGCTCTCAGTAGCAAATTCAGGTGTGGACTTATACATTTCATAGTTCACTACTGGATATACAGTATGCACATATATCATTTCAAGAAATTTACCTATAATAGGCCTGGAAGACAAATCAGGCTCTATTTATTTGTTTATTCAATAAACAAGTCAGCATGACTGCCCATCCAACCAATTAAACAATGGGCAACAAACAAGAGATAAAACCCAAGAAATATTCAAAATAAATTTCAAGGACCTTGTCAAAGGCTCCCTGCCTACATAATACAAATTATTTACTTGAAAACACTGGTAAAATGAACATCACTAATTTAGATAATCTTTCTCTCTCCCCACCTCCCTCCCTCTCTTGCATTTGTCCCTTATTCCCATCTTCTGACAGGCCCATAATTCATGGCATTTTTGGAGAACACATTTTCAGCTCTTTGATGTGAAACTCCACTTATTCTTACATCACAATGAGATGGAGCTATTGAGAAAATAAATTCTATTTTAGCTTCATTATAAATTATCAGTAGAAAAGTCAGTCTGATCTTTTAACTTACAACTGACTTAACTTAAAATGACTTAGTTTATGCCTTTACTCAATCATCATTTTAGGCCCCTAATCATCTGTGCTGGCTGCCAAATCTTTCCCAGTCCTCCCAGTTCTTTTCCTCTTCTGGAATTATCTGATTCCAAGGCTGAAAAAGAAAAACTAGCATAAAAATTCTGCAATTTAGAAGGTAACTACTTAGTACCAGGGGCTACTAAATTGGCACCAGGGGCTACTAATTCATAGCAAAGAGTCAGAGCCTGACCTTGCCAGAATGCCAAGGCTTAAATCATGCTGCCTATTTAAGATAATTGAGCAGCTGAAACTGGCAGAACATCTTGAGAGCAGGAAATGTTAATGTATGTATGTATGTGTATATGTATATGTTCATGTACATGTATGTATTCATGTACATGTATGAAATATGTATTTCAAAGACTATATCTTTGTTGTACTGTTTCTCCACCTTGGCAACTTTAAGGTGTGTGGACTTTAATCAGATGCATCTTTCTTTTCCTCTCTCCAGTTGGCTATTCTGTTTTATGAACAAGCAGGAGGTAATTAGCATGTTTCTAATGGTTTTATTAACTTGGTTGTACATCATTTAGCAGGTACTGCCAGAACTGAATGACTGTAAATTAAAGAAAGATCTGCAGAGAAAGAATTTGTAATTTGTAGCTGGTGCATAAGTGGAGGTGAGAAAAACAGGTTGATTTCAATCTGATAATCTGGAACTAAAATATCCATAATAGCCAGGCCTGGGGTCATAAGACATTTTGCAAGCCAAAGAGTCAGGAGAAATTAGAAATGAGAAGCCACAGCAACACACTGTCTGGTCATGGAGAATTGTTTCAAACAAAACAGTGTTTTTCATTCTTGGCAATTTTAAGTTAAGAGAGAGAGAGAGGGAGGGAGGGAGGGAGGGTGGGGGAGAGAGAGAGAGAGAGAGAAGATAAAATAAGAAATGAAGTAATTTAAATGCAGAAGTCAGCAAGATGGTTCAGCCCAGAAAGAACATTAAGTAAATATGGAAGAAGTATGTCCACCTCTCAGTATTGAAAAAATAATGCCCAAAAGTTCATTGACAGGAAACAACAGAAGGAAAAGGCCTAGGATGCACGATAACTCTGTCACTGACACACACACGCATGTTTTGCAGTAGACAGAACTCTGTGTATATAATTTTTTTTTTCTTGTTTGCAATATAGCAGGTGATCTAATCAATTTACACCTCTATAAATTTTCAAGTATTAGCTCATTATCAAATGCAGGGTTGACTTTCTGGAAAAGAGATTTATGGACATGCTTGGTATAAAGTTAGAAATACTGTACATTTGGACAGGGAATCATATCTTATATTTATGGAATAAGGCATCCCTTGATCCAAGAAACATAAAGGATAAGATGAAAGTGTGAGATCACAAGGACTCCAGCCCAGCTTGTGGAGCTGATGGGATAGATCTTTCATCTATGTATATTTTGGCTTCTTTATTTTCATGTAGTTGATTTGATTTCTGTAACCACCCATCTTAAACAAGTGATTTATGCAAGATATCCTTCATTTTCTCTCAGCAGACCAACTCTTTATTCTATAGCTGGTTGGCTAAAGCATGGTGAGGAATCTTGCCTTGCTCTGTCGAAAGTAGGTGAAATGGTTGCCCACATTTTCTCATCAATCTGATCTCAACATGTGCGGCCCCCTCACAATCTACCTTGGCAAAGCTGGTATACTTGCTTTTTTCCCTTAGGACTCTGTGGCTGCTACAATTAATCCAGTTGTAGCAATATATTTATGGGCACCAAAACACAGGAGTATGAATAAATAAATCAGCTCCTCAACTACAAACACATTGCAGATGAATAAATGGCCTTGATGAAATGCTGTCTATATCCTTAAAACAGCTGTTTGTATAATTTGCTAATATAGATATGATAATATGATAGTTTATCACTGATATTTCTGTCTCTCTCGCTCATGCAAACATTTGTATATTATAATAATGATGATCACAAAAGAACCCTGGGATTTCTCCATGTCTGACTGGGGAAAGCAAAACAAGAAATATGGTTCAGATTAGCTAAAGCCTGGTGCTGTTCAACATTTTTATAAATGATATGGACAAAGGACTTGTGGGAATTTTTACCAAATCTGTAGATAATACTAGGAGGAATGGCTAATATTTGGGAAGGGAGAGAACAATTGAAAAATATTCAGACAAATTGGAACAGTTAAGTTAACATTAAGTTATACATGTAGGAACTAAGAAAAACAAATGTGCAGAATGAGAAAATTTGGCTTAAGAACAGCATGTGAGTAGAGCTCAGGTATACTAGTGGATTGCAAGCTCAACATGGCCCAACAGTGGAATACATCTACAAAGAAGGCCACTACCATTTTGAAGAGGGCTATAAAGTCCAGATTGAGGGAAGTAATTATTTCTTTTTTAAACTGACTTGGAGTATTGTGTTCAATTCTGAACACCCCACTTTAAAAAGGATATTGGTAAGTCTGGAGAAGGGCTACCAAGATGGTGAAAACCATGACCTAAGAGCCTTGGTTAAAAGACCTTGGTGTGTTTGACTAGCAGAGGAGAGAGTTGAATGGGGACATGACAACTATCTTTAAATATCCAAAGGCTTCCACATTGTAGAGGGTTAGGACTTATTCTTACTTGCTCCAGAGCATAGGTTATTGTATGATGTACTTTCCCCTTTATTGGAGGTTTTCAAAGAGAAGTTGGATAATTATCTAACAGGGATGGTGCATTGAATCTTCAGTAAGCAGGCAATTGGACCTGATGGCCTGTTACATATCTTCCAACTTTATGATTCTATGAAATCCCTATAGTTAGACATTTTAAAAATGTGTATAACCTGTCTTACAACCTGCACTTTTAAAATAACAAAATAAAATCATATTATGAAAAGGAGCATTTAAAATAATATCTATGTAAAAAATATATTTCTTTAAAATATTGTCATCCAGTGGTTGTTTGCAGTTTTTCTGCCAAAATATGATAGTTTAGTGTGCTATTTTCCTGAAGTAGTATGAGAGCCACAGAAAATTACACTGTATTTATTATTCAGTTTGTTTCATGTTATTTCTTGAATTTTTTATTTTTTTAAGATGGTAGATTTGTTTCATATTAAGATAATCCTTAAAGTAACTAAATACTTTGCACTTATGGTGGCTGATTAATGCTGTTCTGCTTGGGTGATTTTGCTGATTTTACTTTGCAGCCAAGTAAAGTTTGGCAAAGATTCTTATAGACTTCAGTTCTGCTAACAGACTCTACTATCAATTTCCCCTTCTTTAATTGCTTTGTTTAATTATCTACCTCAAGATCTGCAAATCTTTGATCCATGGAGAACCCATACCTTGGAGTAGAATTTCTGAACAGTGTTTGTTTTTCCTAAGGTCAACAAGTTACAGACTAGGTCAACCTTTTGTTACAACTGCATCCCCCCCTTGTTGCCATGTGGAGAAAACTATGCTTAATGAATTGCTCTTCCAGAATTTTCGATGCAGGATTCATGTGCAACTTGTATGAACAAAGCCATTCTATCTGTTCTGTATATAGAATAGAAGACTCCTAACACAGGATTCTGATTGGCTAAAAAACCTGAAGGAACCAAATCCAAGAAAACCGCTCAAAGCGCAAAACTAAATAACCTGTCCATTGGCTATAAAGCGCGCAGGCATCCTATAAAAGGCTTGCCGCGGCTTGAGCCAATGTTCTGTTTTCCCACTGCTGTATATAATAAAGATTTGTTTATTGGACCCCCGGTCCTAACTCTGTCGGCGTTTTCCGGACGGAACACTTGGGACAGGATGGGATCGTCCTAACGCGGAGATGAGCAGCGGCGACAATAAAACTAGACAATAGAAACTATGGCAAGAAATAACTCGCGCCCGCACCATTCAATCCCATGAAGAGGATTGGGAATCTTACAGTTAAGACCGTTTCCAGATGTATTGGAAAGTTAACGAGATGGAAGAATTCTAGACAGTAATGTAAGAGAGCTGTTATTCTTGACCACACTGCGGGCCCACAATCTTCAAGATGGCCAAGGACTTTGGCGAAGCCCCGAGATGTGAAGCTAATTGACTTGGCCAAGTCTCCAAAGAATACTAAAGGCATCACCTACGCACCAGTGGTATAAACTAATTAAAGGGCACGAGTTTTCTACCGAAGAGACCCAGAAAGACAGTCGGCGAGACATTCGCTGACTTTGTGGAGCCCTCCGACAAATAGGGGGAGTGTGCGAATTTCTAAATTTAGACTGAGGCGATGCGGATCGGAGTAATACTGGTTTAAGAGACTCTAATATTACAGAGCAAACTGCTAAAATAACCAACCATAACCGTAGCCGAAAGAACATCGCTGGAAAAGCCAAGCCGTGAAAGCCGCGAAAAAATCGGCGGTCAAAATGCAAACAGATGAAAGCACAAAGACCGACGAAAACGAGCCTGGACGGGGAATGAAACAATTCACCACCAACTCACATGAGGATCTTGACCGAGACATCAGAATCGCGGGGAGGAAGCACGATGAAAGTCACGCTATACGGCGAGCACGAAGAAAGAGGCGTGAAAAAAAGAATTGGCGGGAACGCCGGTGCGGAGGGGAACCATTCGCTT
>BHFT01009913.1:0-26386 GCA_004320025.1 Laticauda laticaudata
AAAATTCATTGGACTATTTTCCATCTCCAGAATTATTAATCCTGTTACTGTAGAGCTTCTACTTCCCAAAACACTTGGCAGATTCATCCAGTAATTCACTGTAGCCTACTCAAACCAGAGATCACTTCAAAATTTAGACCCCCTCCTTCCTACACCTCCAACTCCCTTTATGGTATATGGGGAACAACATTTTGAAATTAAAGATATCCTTGATTCACGCACTCACCGTGGATCCACACAATATCTAATAGCTTGGACACACCTTCTCTCCTCAGAAAATGAGTGGGGAGCCAAACAACATGTAAAAGCACCCACATTACTACGGAAGTTCCACCTGAAATACCCTCACAAACCATTCTAAAATATAAATGTAACACACGCTTTATGTCTTCCAGGTGCATTTCTGAAATTTTTGAGGAGGGCAATATGTCAGATCCGTGTATCTGCCATTCTTCAATGGGAGAAGAAGGGGGGAAATTGGTACAAATTATCCTTTTTGATATAACCTGAATATTTTAAGTCTTGTATTGAATCTGTTTAACTTGCATGTGATACACAACTGGGGAACTGGAGCCGAGATGTCTGGAAACTTGTCCCCTCTTGGAGAGATAGCAAGAGGAGAAGGGACCATGAAAATTCCAGTTCTGAAAGAAACTTCCTGGGAAACTTTTCTAAGATACGCTCCCAGAAAAGGGGTGTGTGTGGAATTAACATGTTGTCTCTGTTTGACTAAATCCACATCAGAATAAGGGGAGGGGTTCTAACTTCCTTTATCTATTACTGTATGCCTGGAAGCATCTTAGATTCTGCTTTGGTTAGTACTTGGATCACTTTCTTTCAATAAAGAATTCCTTTTACCTTGCTTTCAGAAGTTCATTCTTTTCAGTTGAAGGGGAAAAGTCCGGTGCTTACAATATCTTTCTCTCCATGCATCTTGAATTGCTAGTTCTGCCATTTTAAAGAATGCCTTTGTTAGTATCTTTCTGTTTTTCTGTTTTTTGTATTTTATTGTCCTTTTCTACATCTACTATTGCATTGTAATCTCCAATAATGCAAATATTTTCATATTCCAATTCTGTTATTTTTAATGTAATTTATCATAAAATTCTTCTTTCATTTGGGACATAAATTGCCACTAATGTTCACGAATAATTCATCAATATTTCAACTATTAATACTCTCCTCTCCTTGTCTTGGTAAATTTATTCCAAATTTATTTAAATTTATTTATTTTATAGTGTCTTTTTTATATAATGCTATTCCTTTTTTACTTTGTTGAACCAGTGTAGTATAAATCTCCCAATCCTACGATAGTCCAATATTTTCTTGTATTGTTTCTTAATATGTACTTCTTGCAAACAAATTATATCCAACTTTAATTTCTCTAATTTATTGAATATTCTTTTCCTTTTAATTGCTGAATTTAATCCATTTATATTGATTGCCATTAATTTAATTTCTTCTTCCATGTTCTTATTTATAATATGCTTTTGTTGCCCTTGTCACTCTCATCTCTCTTGGTTCTTTTGGTCTTTCTCCTTCCCTGGTTGCTCTCTCTTCCTGTTCTTTTTCCTCTTCTCTTTGTTGTCTCTCATCCTTCTCTACTGCTTCTCACAGTTTTATTTCTTCCATCTCTCTTCTTTTTTCACCTCCACATTCACTAAAGTATTGATCATAAAATAGTTCTGCTTTCTCAATTGCATCTAATCTGTGTCTTTGTTCCTGCCATGTCACCATTATTCCCTCTGATATCAACCATCTAAAATTAATTTCTCTTTTAATCAAGCATTTTGTCAGAAACTGATATTCTCTTCTCTTCTTGGTATTTGTTTCAACACTGGTATTTCCTTTCCTTTATATTTTAATGATTCATCTTTCACTACTTTTAATATCTCTGTTCTTACAGCCTTCTTTGTAAATCTAATATATACTTCTCTTGGTAGTTTATGTCTCATTCCATATCTGGTCTGGACTATGAAGATTTCATCCATATCAGATATCATTTTCTCTTTTGTCTCTTCCAGGGCTACTGCCAGTAAATCTGCCATTATGTCTGTAGATTCTCATCTTTTTCTTCTACAACATTTTAAAATCTTAGATAATCAACCTTGTCCATCTCCAACATGATGATTTTTTTTCTTTACTTTGGTCAGATCTTGTTAGTCCATTTCTCCTACTCTCTATTCTATTATGGATGTTTTCTCTTCCATTTTCTCCATTTGTTCCTCATTCATCAACATCATTTGTTGAATATTCTCTATTTTCCCTTCTACATTATCTACTTTTCGTTCCATCTTCCCTACTTTTTCATCCATCTTTCCTATTTTGTCATCCATTTTTCCAAGTTAGTCTTGCATTGTTTGCAAGTATCTTTTTAATTTCCGCCTGCATTGTCACCAAGTTTTCTTGTTGAATAATCAGGTCAATAGAACTTTGCCCTCAAGGACTGGATGTCACAGAAGATGAGGCTGAACATGGTGCAGATGTTACTATTTCTTTTCATCTTGAAATATTTAACTTATTATCTCTTAAATGTAAAGTCAATTTGTAATCCACAGAGTCTTCCCCCAAAGGTTTTCTTCAGGTTCTTCTATATTTTAATCCAGTATATTCCATGAAATATACTATACAATCCAAAGAGAAGGTAGGAAACAAAACCAACAAAAGCTCAGTAAAAATGAGAAAGCACAAGAGAAAAGAAAAGAAAAGGAATAAATCCAAAAATTAATTTCAGGAAAAATGAGAAAAATAGGAAGGCTACCAGTTAAGGGAAAAAAAGGAGAAGAAGTAATACAATCCGGATTAGGAAAAATCAATAATAATACAGTATTCAAAGGAAAAGAAAAAGAAAAAAATGAAAAAGAAAAAGGAGGAAAAGAAAAAGGAGGAAAAAGATATATAATAGTATCCACTAGGAAGGATATAATTAAAATCCATCTGTAAATCCCTTTTATCACCACATCTCAATGTACAGTCTTCCACTATTTTTCTTTACTGTCTTCCACAGTGGAGTTTGCCACTCTATCCAAACAGCTCACACAGGAAGAAAAAAGATAGAGGAATAATAAAAAGCAGTTCAGTGAAAGGAGTTCTGGTTTTTATTTCTTTGTGTCTTCTTTGTTTCTTTTAGTGTCTGAGGATTACACTATTTCCAATAAGAGTTCTCAGTGTAACCCACTATCCCTGTAGATAATTGTATCTTGTTTTGTCTTTCCTCTAGTCTCAAGGTCAGTCTGGTAATTCAATATTCCTTTCTCCTTTCCATCTTTATTTTCAAATTTTTCTCCCAGTAGGTGGCACTGTTGCATTGCTTTCCCTTTAACTTTAAATGTTAAATTATTTATGAGTCCTTTAAAACTTAGAAAAAAGTTCTAAAAATCAAAGGGAAAAAATAATTCAAAAGCAAGATAATCCAATTTCTTTCCTTGGTCACCTTAGTTTAATAAACTCAGTTAATCCAGTCCAGTTTTTAAAAATAATTGAAAATAATTCCTGTTCTTCAGTAATTAATGGCTTCCTCTTTCTATTTGCACTGAAAAAAGCTTTCCTCACCACTTTCTTCCAAAGGGGGGATTTAAACATCACCCACCTTTTAATTCTGACTTTCTCTTCACCCTTTTCTTTTCAGGGGGTGGCAACGGTGGCAGAAGGTGTCCCGAAACGAAGTGCCCCAACAACGCCGAGGTCAACATCCAAGCCGTTGCTGCCCTCCCACCTGAGGATGCAAGGGGGGGGAATTAAGTTACGCCCCAAAAGATGGCCTAGCCATTTTTCAGGGGTAAAAAAAAAAGGCTCGGCCTTATTTTGTGAGAAACACGGTAGTAGTATATCCTATGAAAACTTACTAGTATGTTGTTACTCTCTTCACAACATACAATAGTTTTTCTATCTCAATGTCTTTTTCAGAGAATCCCCACTGTGTTGAATTGGGATTGATAGGCTCAGGGCTTCCAGTCATGTTGACATTCACTCCAGGACCAGTTGTCAGTTTCAAAGAATGTTACCTTGGTGAACACACAGATCTCGTTTGCACACTCCAAAATGAATGTGCTGTTCTTCCAGTGACATTTGTCTTTCATAAGATTGCACATTATAATATTTGCCCTGAAAAGGGGAAAATAAAAGGAAAGTCTGTAAAGGTATTAGCATATTTTCTTTAATTCTATTACCATATATATTTAATTTTTAAGGTATTTCATGCTAGAGTGTGTTGTATAATATAATGTTGTACATTTAAAGAAACAGTCCCTTTTTAGGGCAGAGAAGGTAACAGAGAGCTGTAGATAGTAGTTGGAGATGGAAGAGCTGCTGCTTTTCTGTTCTTGTCTTCAACCATGGCAAAGGACAGAATGCAACACAATCTATCAAAGATATCACCATTTTCTATTCTTAAGCATTAAACCTTTTTTCTCTTCTGCACAGCTAATTTTCATTACTTCTCTCATTTTATTTTATCATTATTTGTTTGGCACCTCAGTTTCTCTCTTTCATTATCAATTGGTGTTATGTCTATTCGCAAATTTTTACAGATTTTAATTTTTTAAAATATAAGAAACAAATCTAATTAAAGTTTTAGGATTGAGAATAAGCATAATGTAACAGATGAAACTTTTTACAATTTGCATTAGCTTTGGTGTCCTTTTTAATACATTAACAACTTTTTTGGGTTTTTTTTGTTTTTGTTTTCAGGATGTGATATTTTCATTTGTCCCACGACATATAGGAAATTTCACAGTGAAGCAGAAAATAGATATTATAGGACCAGTAGCAAAGAAAGATGACTTTCCAGTTTTAGAGATGAAACCATTTCATCAAATACAGTTAGTTTTTTCTGGCCTCTGCAAGTTGATATCCACCAGTGTGCTGAAAACCAACCCTGGTATGTTGTTAATTAAAAAGTGCTAAGATTTTACTGAGTTAGAAATATATTTCTTCCTGAGCAACAATTTTGCCATTTTTGACATAAATATTTATCACCTGAAATGATAGATTTCCAAAATATTGTCCTTATGAAGAAGTAACTGATTTAAATGCTCTATTAATTTTGAAAATTAACTGGAGGTCCATGCAGCTTAACTTAAATGAATTTTAGTTTTCAGTTAAATTTATTTGTAAGTATTAATTTCATTACCCTCGGACCAGAGGTGGTATTCAGCACTGACTCTGACCAGTTCTGGAGAACTGGTTCTGACCAGTTCTGGAGAACCGGTAGCGGAAATTTTGAGTAGTTCAGAGAACCAGTCAATACCAGCTCTGACTGGAGATTTTACAGTATCCTTTCTCTGCCACACCCACCAAGCCATTACCACAGAACCAGGAGTAAAAAATTTTGAATCCCACCACTGCCTAGGACTAATATGACTAATAGGATACCCGATATCTCCAGGACTTTAAGTAGATCATGGGGAGATGGGAAAGGCTGAACAAGATATCTGTTTTTCCTGTGGGTTTCCTTTTAACTAAATATAAACTTTTAATGTCTCAATTACAGTTTTAAACATGTGGTTTTAATTTCCTATGTGGGTGGAAGGTGCTGATTTTAGTTTTAGCCTTTTACTTTCTCTTTTACAACTTATAATAAGCTTAGCTTCATAGCTTCACAGTGCTTTACACCCCTCTCTAAGTAGTTTACAGAGTCAGCATATTGCCCCCAACAATTTGGGTCCTCATTTTACCCACCTTGGAAGGATGGAAGGCTGAGTCAACCTTGAGCCAGTCAGAATTGCAAGTGAGCAGTGAGTTAGCCTGTAATACTGCATACCAACCACTGCACCACACGTCTGTAATCTAAGCGGTATTATAATGAGCTGCTTTTGTGGGTGGGGGTGGATATGAAAAATGTGCCATGATGTTTTATTTCCATTAGAAATCTACCAGAACAAGTAGTTCTAAAATATCTAAAATATCTAAAATTGATATTGTTAAAACCCCTAGTTATTTAGAAAAAAAGATACACGAGAAATGGAAAGGCCAGATGCCTTTCTCAATCTCCTAGGAAACTGTTTGCTGGTTTTGGAGCTCTCGAAGGTTATATTTTTCAGTAAAAGATGACTGTGATTGTCATACATTAGTGTCATATCGTATCATTGAAAACAAACTTGACTGGGGAAAAATATTAATGTAATATTAAAACAATATGATAAATTTGTAAGTTGTAAATTGATGTCTGTAACTGACCCCAAAACTACCAATTTTACAATCTTTTTTTGTGGAAGTCATTAAGCCAAACTAGTGATAGTTAAATGAACCTGTTTTAGCCAATGAATGGGGATTTTTTTGCTGAAAAATGGAAATATTGCATTCCAACAAAAAATATAAATTATGGTCATGTAACTAAGAGATGCTGCAAATGGCTGGAAATACAGCCCGGTTGCCAAGCACCAAAATGTGAATGTGTGAATGCGGGGAAGGGGCATTGGAGCCACCAAATCAGGTTTTAAGTACTTTTTGGAGGGTCCAATATAACTTTGAATGATTGCTAAGTGACAGGTTGTAAGTTGAGGACTACCTGTACAATTTTGGAATGGAAAATAAGGATTGCTAGAGCATTTTGAAATTTCAAATTTCTAATAGCAGTTCAGAGGAACTCTATTCCATGTACATAGTTTCCTGAAGCTCTCCCCTGGATTGCTCAAGACATGGGTGCTGATTTTGCATGAAAAATTTATTTCACTTAAATGTCAAGATGAATAGCTGTGGATATCTTTATGGAGCACTTTTAAAAGATAATAAATGAGTAATTCAGATTATTCTGGTACTTAGAATGTATAGAATGCATGCAGATTCTTTGAATTCTACCGTGTTTCTCCAACAATATGGCCTCCCCCAATAGGAAGTCCCAGCATGCTTTATAGGCATAAAATCAAATTAAGCCCCTCCCCCAAATTGGCTATATTAAACATGTGAAAATGGGGAGAATGGCGGGGGGCTGCCAATTAGGAAGTACTTTGGTTGCATACCAGGATATGGTGATGCCTGCATTGACCTCAGCGTTCCATGGGGGGGCACTACGTATTCAGAGAACCTTCCACCACCATTGGCTTTCCCTTCTCCCCATGCTGCTGCGGGCGTTTAAAGCAAACACGTGGCATTTGGTGCAGCCACATGCAGCCAGCCAGGGCTCCTCCCTGAAACGCGGAGCCGGCGGAGACACTCAGCTTCAGGCGCTCCTGTCGCTGGCTCTTCGCCTTTGGCCTTAAGAAGGCAAAAGCCAATTATTGTAAAAAACGATGCCCCTAGCTACTGGTACAGCACAAAGAGTCCCCTGCCCAAGAAGCAGCCCAACCGCACATGCTGGGGAGCGAATCCTCCGGGGTCGCAGCGCAGGATCAGAGCTCTCCCCAGGAGAAGTGCCCAGCCACCATCCCTGCCTGGCACCGGGTGGAGCGGCAAAGAGCTTCACCTGGTGTACAGCGCAGTTGACAGGCGGGCCGTCCTGCCCAGCAGCGGAGCTATCACCAAGGCAGTGGAGCGCCTCCTGCGGATCCTCTACTCATGCCTGCAGGGCCAGGCGCAGAGCCGTGGCAGGCTTGGGGCAGTGCCAGGAAAAGTGAGCCGTGAGGTGCGGCGCGCCGCTGCCAGCAAAGAGCTAGGCCGACCTGAAGCTTGGCTTCGCTTTCCAGTCCCTCCAGCCTGAACGCCCAAAGGGGCCACCGGGAGAGGCCCGCCTGAGCAGTGATAGCACCCACCCGTCCGCGGACGAGGGGAGGCGAGTGATGGGCAAGCATTGCTTCCCTGGCTGACAGGTCGAGAGGGCGGGAGAGAGCCCAAAGCCACCCATCCTTTCCACCCCTCAACCAGCCCATCCCCATCCCACGCATCTCACAAATGAGCCGGCAGCTCCAAGTGCTGCAGTGGCATGGGCATTGGGCAGAGGTGCTGAGTCGGGGCTCGGACGAGGACGCGGCGCAGGCCATCGCCTTGCCTCCCCCTCCACGGAATGGGTGGGTGCTATCACTGCCTCGGCCAGCCTCTCCCAGTGGCCCTTCAGGTTTGGGCTGAGGGACTTGGGAAGAAAGCCAAGCTTGGGTCGCCCAGCTCTTTTTGGTTGACAGGCGGGTGCGCACCCGCGGTCTCGCTTTCCTCGGTTCTGCCCAGCCCGTATGGCTCTGGCGGGATGAGCGGAGGGTCAGCAGGGAGGCGCTCACTACCTTGGTGAGAGCCCCGCCACCGGGCAGGAGGACCCGCCTATCAGCTGGCCTGGGCACCCCCAGGCAAAGCTCTTCATGCTCTGCTGGCAGAGATGCCGGCTGGGCACTTCTCCTGGGGTGGGCCGATCCTGTGCTGCAGCCCTGAGAGATATACTTCCCCACATGGGGTTGGCTGCCCTCTCAGGCAGGGTAGTCTTGTTTGTACTGGTAGTAGGGCGTCATTTTAAAAGAATTGGCTTTGCCTTTGAAGGTGAAGGGAAGGCAGCGACAGAGAACTTCTGAAGCTGAGTGTCTTCTGCCGGGCTCCGGTTGCAGGAAGAGCCCTGGCTGGCCCTCCATGGCTGCACCAATGCCGCAGCGTTGCCCTAAATGGAGAAGGGAAAGCAATGGTGGCAGAAGGTTCCCGATACGAAGTTCCCCACCAATGCCAGGTCAACATCCAAGCTGTCAACCGCCCGCCTGAGGATGCAAGAGGGGGAATTAAGTCACCCCTGAAAAGACGGCCTAGCCATTTTTGGGGGGTCAAAAAAAAAAAAAAGCCCCGGCTCTATTTTGTGAGAAACACGTAATTAGTGCAAGCAGAAACGACAGTTGGTTCTTATATTTCAAATTTGATGTACCTTATTCCCATAGTTCGTGTTTCTTTTTTATATTTGCTTCCTAATATTTGTGTTGGAAGTGAGCTATTATTTAAGGCCCTGTCACACTGCCCAACGGATGCACAAACGGACACAACGGACGAGCAAAAATGTTCCATCCGTTATTATCCGCTCTCAAAAGGGGCAAAAATTTGCATAAAAACCGGAGCGGATTAACAACGGACGGGGGAGGACGCCAGGGTGGAGTGGAAAAGCGGAGCGGAATGGAAGCCTAGCGGATGAGAAGCAGAGGCACATCCGCTAGGCTTCCGGGGGACCAGCAAAGTGGACGGGAAGCAGAAAGAGCGGATGCAACAGCGGATGAGGCGGAGCGGACATGCGGAAAGCCTAGCAGATGCAGGAGCGGAAGCCTAACGGATGCCTGGGTAATTGCCGATCTACGGGAATAGAATTGCTCGCTATACATCCCAACGACGCTCGACTAGTTCTACACGATGTTTAAGTAAAGGTAGGTAACTCCACTTGCGTGATGCATTACTGGAAAGCAGGGAAGTATGCACACGTCATCACATGAGGAATAGACCTGCTGCCAAGACACATCCGACTGCCCTGCCTGTCCTGCCTCTATGTCTGGCCTGCATGGTCTGCCTGCAAGCCTTGGCTGCAGCCTCCCTGCCAGCCTTGGCGCCAGCCTCCTGCCAGCCTTGGTGGTTCTGCCTGCCTGGGCAAGCCTATCGCTGCTGCCAACCTGAGCCTCCCTTGCAGCCTTGCTGTCTGCCTGCCGCCAGCCTGCCTGCCAGCCTTGGGCTGCTGCCAGTTTCGCGTTCGCTGCTGCCCCACTTGGGCCTGCCTGCCTCAGCCTTGGGCCTGCCAGCCTTGGGTGCATGCCTCCCTGCCAGCCTTTCCTCTGCCATTGCCTTGGTGCCAGTCCTGCTATGCAAGCCTTGGTGCCTGCCTGCTCTGCCCACTGCCGCTTTGGTCGTCTGGTCGCCTCCCCTGCAAGCCTTCCTTGCAGCGCTTGGTTCCTGCCAGCCTCCCTGCCACCCAGCAACCCCCTCAACCATGCTGAAGCATCAGCAAATCTCTCAAGCCCATCATGGGCTGCCAGCGCCTTTGCAAGAGGGACAGAGGCTACCATCCCGCCCCTGGCCTCAACTCTGGTCTGTCTGGGCGTGTCTGCACACGGCTCAGCTCTTCTGGGGCTGGGGCTTCTGCTGCTTCTGCTCTGGAAGGAGCTGATGACAAGCACTCCAGCACCAGCCATCCTCCCACAGACTGCACCCTTCACCCCTGAGACTAAGCGGACCAGAGGAGTACCAGAGAGCTCTTTTGTCCTCATAGCTTTGTGTTAATAAGTCTATTGTTTGATTCAACACCTTGCTTCATTTCTTTATTTTAGTAAAGTCTTGCTGGAAACGTTTAGGAAATGGTTTAAAGCCTTGCATATGCTTGTGGGATGGGTTAAGATAAGCGTGTGGGGATGGCAGGGAGTACCTGTGGATGGGCAGGGTCTACCTTTTGGGATGGGTAATATGCTGCTGGGATAGGGATAACCTCCCGTGCAAGCATAGTGAGACTGTATGTTCCACTCCTGCCAGGTTGCCACACCTATGGCCCTTTATTATCCAATAACAATATAATCAATCATCCACACATGTCAAGCATAAACACAAACTCTTTATTAAATGCGCCTGTTCATTGTAAGGGCCACTCACATACCATGGGCCAGATCTCATCAGATCTGTGAGAGGACACGCTGAAGGAAGCATCCTTAACGCATTATCATCCTGTCTTTGGCTCACTCGCACCCACGTGCCAGCTGGGGAGTTGCCCACCAGGTTTTCGAGGAGGTTGCGCTGTTTCTCCCTTGCACTGCGGCCTCTGTTGGGCCTTGCACATCCTCAGTGTTTCTATCAAGGTTTTGCCCTTGCCTCCCATTCCCCAGGCTCCATGTCCCCATATGCCTTGCTGGAGGTCCACAAAGCCTGTTCTGCGCAAGACTGGTAGCGGGTGCGCATTAGATTATTGCAGGATGCAGCAAGTTCCTGATCCCCCTCCACGGGTCTGTGGGTGATGCTTGCATCGCGTTGGTGAGAATACCTGGAACCTATTGCCAGGATGCCTAAAGGCGGTTCTCCAACCACCCGGCCCGTTGCCCTTGGACCAGTCCCTGTAGTTGAAGATCCTCGTCTTCAACAGGTGAAGTATTTGGAGGTGTAGAGGTTCATGAGGTAGGTTTGAGGGACAAGGCGTATCCCCACAATGAAAGTTAAAGGGGGGGCAAAAAAACAAATTTTCTTGTGTGTCGTTGGGCAGGGTGTCTGGATCTGGAAGCCCCACGATGAGGTTGCGTTCCAGCTCCTCTTGAGGACTGGCGTTGTATACGCTGGGCGATCTGAAGCATGAGACCGCATGCGTTGGAAGCATCCGATGTACAGTGAATCTTGTAGTCAGCATGCGACCATTGCGAAGAGGATTGATGCTGAAGAAGCCCTTGTAGTTGAAAATAAGTGGACCCGCGACTTGGCTTGGCGCTTTGCAGGCCACGTACATTGCCATCGGATGGCTCCAACGGTTCTGTGTGGGAAGGTCCCCCTGATAGCAGCTGGCATCTGCAACTTTAGCTTACCAGCCTTCTTCAGGTGGAGGGGCACTGGAGGACTCTGCCTTGAGGCGTTCGATGATGGCCTGACCACTTCGCTGACCACATGCTGATGGTGTTGGGTGGCACCGCTCCAGCCGTACTGCATGCTCCTGTAGGTTGGTCCCTGAGGCCAGGTGGCGCACCGAGTGAGTGCCACCTTGGAGAGCCCAGGTTCCAGGCTGGCGCTGACAACGCTGGGTGTGCAGGTGCTGCACAGTTCGGTCCAAACATGGCTGGACGGCATTCCTAATGAAGTTTCTGGAATGCCTGAGTGTGTTCTTCGCTCCTGAGCTCCACCAGTCAAGCTGGTTGTACAGTGTCCTCTCCTCTGACTCTTCTGGCAGAACCATCTTCGTACCCAGACGCTTCTTGGCCGCCCCTTTTTCTATCCCATAAGTAGAGTTCACGAGAGCCTGCTAGAAGTGGCTTAGCACTGTTGAGAAGGATGGTGGCTGCCAAAAGGACTTGCGTTTTACCATCCCACGGTGACATCGAATGCGATGCTGTGAAAGAGGAGAGTCAGATGAGGCTGCCAGGGTCCGCACCGCAGGGCTGCTGTTCTGGAAAGTGAGATCCAGAGTGGTTGCGTCCGCCTTTTTATAGGCAGTAAAGGTGTTCCCTTTGGCATCATTCTAGGCATCCTCTAGGCATTCCCTCTAGGGCACTCCTGCAGACATCCGTTAAATCCGTGATAGGTCACCTCTGCGAATGTTTTTGTCCGTTTTAAATTGCTTGTGTTTCCGCTAGGCCATTCCGTTCGTGCATCCTTCTGCGGTCCGTTCCGCTTCTCTCCCTGCATCGAAGGCGGATGTGAGTTGCGGGCATGTGCAGCGGATGCCTAGCGGATATAGCGGATGCTAACGGGATGCAGAACGGATGCGTAGCGATGCCGTTAGCGGTGCAGAACGGACGAATTGGATACATTTTCCGCCGCAAAAAGTTTTAGGGCAGCCTCAAAACTTTCTGAGCGGATGAAACGTCAAAAAACGAATGTGGACGGATTAGAGAGGAAGCAAAACGGATAAAAATGGGGCAGTGAGTAACATCGGGTTAACCAACGGATGGCAAGCTTTTTTGTCCGTTTTACATCCTCTTTGCATCCGTTGATGCAGTGTGACAGGGGCTTTAGTCCTGAGCTTATTATTCTACATAGAAAAGTATGTTTTGCAACAGGTGCTTCACAAACTTTAGTGTACTCAAGTAAAAAATACTAGCTCTTTGGGATATTTTGTAATTATTGAATGCTATCTATTAATTTTTTAATTTATTTTGATTTATTTATTAGTAAATGCTCTCACCTATGAAAAGATAGAAGCCTTCTGTTTTAATTAATTTTTGAGTTATCTTTGATCATTATAGAATTATAATATATGAACACACATACACACAGAGAATTATTTAGTAAAATCTCTTTTTGGTGTTTTATATTTGCCTGGTTTTAGGAATAAGAAATGGAATTGATTTATGCATAAACTCTGAAACATATTACCATAAAATAGAAATCAAATATATATTAATATACTTGATTAACTTGTATATTTTGAAATTTAAGTTCCATGTAATATCTTTAGTTTTGCTCTTTTAATTATGCAATTTATTATTTTGTTTGTATTTGTTTTCTCCAATCAGTTTCACTGAAACTCATTTTGAAAAGTTCAATCTGAAAATTATTACATTATGAGAGGTTAGGTATGGATATGATTCTTAACTGAATAAAATGTTACCCTGAATTAAGTATTATAGAATGTGTGGAATAAAATATAATAATTTATATTTTGGTTTGCTTGTCCTATATAATATGCTTTTATTTAAACCCTGATTCAAGGTTTAACCCCATTGATTTCCAATGCTACTGGGATATTTATAGCTAACAAGGCAAATCAACAGAGTGATATTGCACCAGTAGCACTACTTAAGTCAGATAAAACACAATTACGTGCTCACCGAATTAATAGGAACTTAAGCAATGTACTAGTAGCTCTTCCCAATGATCGTCCAGCCAGCATAAGACCTGCTGAGTCGCATAAGAATTACAGGTAATATAAATAATAATGATCTTGAAACATATTTTTTTTTGTATTTTATATGGTTGTTTTGCCATAGTGAATATTACATTTATATTGGAAATCTAATATATCTAATCTAATCATATATGTATTCAGCTTTGTTCGGGTATTTTCCCACATCATTGTAGTTGTCCTTTTAAATTTGTAGCAACGTTTCAGCAAAATCTCATCTGCCATCATCAGGCTTGTGTATTGTATTCATCTAGATTCCTAATAAATGATAGCCGTCCATTTACCTGAAGCCAAGCACTAAAAGCCTCCAATACAGAAACACAATTGTTGCCAGCCAATCAAGACAAAAAAACCTACTACAAAACATACAGAAGATATTAGAAACACCAATCAAGCAGAACATAGCAAACTCCAAGACCAATAAACACAGATCAAGACTCCCAACCAATCAAGATAAAGAAAAAACCATTCTAACACAGCAGTAGGCTTGCCACAAATTTAAAACGAAACAGCTGTGAAAGCCTGACTCACAGATGACACAATACACAAGCCTGATGATGGCAGATGAGATTCTGCATATATATATTTGTTTTTTTAAGTTTTCGCGGGTACTTACATGTGTGCTGTTCAGCTTCCTTCAGGTATTATCCCACGTCATTGTAGGTGCTTTTAAAGTTGTAGCAATGACGTGGGATAATACCCGAAGGAAAGCTGAACAGCACACATGTAAGTACCGCCGAAAACTTAAAAAAACAAATATAATATATATATATTATATATATATATATATATATATATATATAATATATATATATATATATAAAATTATATATATATATAAAATTATATATATATATAAAATTATATATATATACAAAAAAATTTTGTATTTTAATGGATATTTAAATATTCATGTAGTGATAAAGTTGTATATCATTGTTTCTGATTTAGGACTATTTTCACAAAAGTTCCCAGATATTGTTACATAGATCCAGAGTTCTCTTACACGGTATATGAAGAATTGAAAAGCAAATGAATAAAGACTACTATGCAGATTGACATTTCACAATTTAAGAAAAGTTCATTTAAAAAAAAAAGAAGCTCAGTAAGTCTTTAAATCTCCACTTATTCTATTAAGCATTTGGAAAACAATGCTTCAAAGGATATGTAGGCAGAAACAGTCTGCAACCTTTCAAAATTGCTGTGTCTTTTCATGAAATCATTCAGGACAGGGCTTGTGGGATTCTACGAAACCCTAAGGTTTCCCAAAAGATCATCAGGGGTTCCCCAGAAGACCATGATTTATTTTTTAAAAAGCAGAGACCAAACATAAATCCTATAAACTCCAACATTGGGGGTGAGAGAGGGACACCAGAGTCTCCTTGCTGGGGCTTTCTTTGTTAGCGTGTGCAGCATTTTTGTAGGTGCTTTGCCAAGATTTCTGCTGTATCAGAATTGATTGTTGTGAACTCAACTAACTGCTTCTCATTACTTTTGAATTGCTTGGTGTTACATAGGCTCGACATAGAGTTCTAGAGGACTCACTTGATTATTTGTTCTTATAAGTGTGGCAAGAAAACATTTGTCTTGATAAAGATTTCAATACCTGGCAGTTCTGAGGTTGAGGGGTCAAAGAGGAAGAAAATGCCACTGATTTGGAATAGCCTAATTTGGAGATCTCACTAGAAGCACCTAGGATAGCAATGATATTGTTAAGAATATTTTACATTTCATAATCACTTTATAGAAAGTTGCCTTTGGAAAATAAGCAATAATTATTTTTGAAGAAAAAGTTCAAAGTCTGTGGAACTGAATATCAATCAGAATTTTCAATAACGGTTTGGCAAGACACTTCTTGTGAGAATTTTCCCTTCATACACATTCAATTAATAAAATCCAGCAAATAAAGTCAAAGTTCTGTAAAACTATGTAATATATAGGCTAGATTGTTAAATAATGACTTATCTTTCTTTATTCTGATACAATAGGATCTTCAAAATGCTTAATAATCCTGTGGACATAGGATTGAAGCCAGCATCAGGACTAAAATCTCCTATACTCAGAATTTTAAAGCATAACGTGGAGAAAGAAGCTGTTTGTGTAAACAGAAATAGCCTGTTGACTAGTAAACAGCTAGCAGAAATCAAATCTAGATCTACACTAAAAGAGGTACATTTAATATTGATGGATATGGTATCTTACTTTTAGCTTATCATAATATACTTGATTTATAATATACTGTTTATTCCTGCTCCATTAACTATTTAAATGTACTTTTCATATTCTTTTGTGTATTTTCTCTGAAGTCCTGTTAAATTTAATAGGGTTTATTCCTTGAAAATAATAAATTATTTGAAGTCTTATGCAACATCCTGCAATCCCTTTCTCCAAAATCTAGTATCTTCTAGTAAATGTGCAGCTTGTAATCTCCTTCTCTATATTCACTGACAGTCAACATTCAGGAAGGAGAGTTTGGCATGTAGGCATAATCCAATGCACAAATCCTCCCTCTCCTGCATAAGTAAACCCTTCATTCTTTTGAGGACCAAAAGTAGAATCCTGGGGAAGCTGTGTGTTATGCTTGAGAGAAGGAGCAAGCTATTACTGATCTCCTCCAATGCCTGATTAAAATGAATTACCAGGAAAATGACATTTCAGTTAGCAGAGTCTATAGCACTGAGGAAAATGTTATAGTTAGAAACAGCACTGATATTTTATGTTTTATGTCTATTTTGCTATAATTAACCTAGAAACTTTTGAATTGGAAAGGGGGCATTATAAAAAATATAAAATGAAATGCTAAGTTTGTTTTACCATACTTGAGATTGGCAAGTGTATATTAAGGCCCTGTTACACTGGCCGACGGATGCAAAACATTTGTAAAAAGGACACAGCAGACGAGAAAAATGTTCACATCCTGGTATCCTCATCAACAAGGGGGCAATTTGCGATACACCAGAGGGACAAACACGAAAGGAACACGGGGGATGTAGGTCGGATGGAATGTTCCACGGGATGCGGATGGGAAGTGGAATGGAGCAGATTGGCACATCTGCAAGTTCGGAACGCAGAAAGCGGAGCGGAACGGTACAGCATCAGAACGGAGCCGAGCGGATGAAGCGGATGCACGCGGATGCGGCAGCGATGAAGCGAGCAGAGCAGAAGCCTATGGTGCTAGCGGACCTAGCGGATGCTTGCGGTGCCTAGGTGTTCATGCGCATCGGCAGATGCATTGGTTCAGCCCGCGACTATAAGGAAGCAATCCAGCAGGTCATTCAGAGGAACTGCTTCCAGAACGCTCCAGCCTGCCAGCTGCTGCCGGCCTGGCCCAGCTGCTGCTCAGGCTGCTGCAGCCTGCCTGCTGCCACTGCACTGCCTGCGGTGCATCCAGCACCACAACCATGGGGAAAAGAGAAAGCTAAGCCATCTGCTGCCAGCCTGGCAAGAGGGGAAGGGCCACCCTCCACTGCTCCTCGCTTTGCGGGGTTCTGTAGCCTGACCGTCTTCGGGCTGCGTTCTGCTGCTTCTGCTTCGGAGGAGCGGATGCTGCTGCTTCTTGCGTGGTGCTTCCTGAGGTGCTTGCTCATGCTTGATGCTGCTTCTGCGGTGTGCTTCTGCTGGCTGTTACTTGCTGAGCGCTTTCTCGATGTCGCTTTCTGCTCGGTCTTACTCTGCTGAAGCTGCTTCCCGCGGTGCTGTGGTGCTGAGTGTTACTGCTGAACTGCTTCTGCGATGGTGTGCTGCTGGTGCTTACCTCTGCTGATGCTCTGATGCTGGTGCATTTGCTGGTGCTACTCTGTGCGCTGTCCTGGTGCTGGTGCATTGCTGCGTGATTACTCTGCTGGCGTGATCCTGGTGCTGGTGCTTTCTGGGTTGATTACTTGGCTGGCGCTGTCTCGTCCTGCTGAGTCCTGCTGTGCTCCTTGGTCCTGCTGGTTCTTCTGTCCTGCTGGTCGTGTCGTGACTCGCTGGTCCTCTTGGTGCGCTGGCGTGCTTGGTGCTACCTGTGCTTGCTGGATCCTGGTTCCTGTTTTGCTTGACTGCTGCTACTTGTGCTTTGGTGGTGGAGGAGCAAGCCCCAAAACTAGAAACCCTGATTGAGGGCCATGGTACTTGCCAAAGGGAAGGGATCGCCGAGGAACCGGGGAGAGGAGGCAATACAACATTCGAAGAGAATATTGGGTGAGCGTGGCGGGAGGGCATGAGAGAGAATGAGTATCTGGTTTTGGAAGCGGGACCCCGGCTTAGGACACCAAAAGGAAGCAGGTGTTAGAGAAGAGAAGGCGGAGAGTCTGGCGCTACACATCGGAGGATGCCTCTCAGCTCTGGTGGAAAACATATGCAACCTGGTACGGGAAGCTGCACCTCAAGAAATCTGGCCAGGCCATGGTCAAGCTGACCGACAGAGGAGACCTACGTCATGGCCAAGTGCAGCTTCTGGAGGTGAGATCCGCCACCGGGAGCAGGCCCTTCTCACAAACCCCTTTTCAGGCAGCCTGCTGAGAGCCGTCCTCTTCCCGCGAGGAGATCAGCTCTCCCTGTCCAGGCAAGTATTTGTATCGGCAGTTTTCTATATGTATTCGGTGTCTGTGTGACGGTATTGGTCATATTTGGACTGGTGATATTTTTTGGAAGTCATATACTAAATCAGTGTGTGGAATTGCTGAGTTGGATTTATTGGTGTTTGCGACAGGTGAATTGTGTTGGTGCTATTTGAACTGATATTTGTTTTGGATGCATTTCATCTTGGATTCCTCCACTGTTGATGTGTGCTGTTTTGTGTTTTTTGGGCTCTCTGTCTATGTACAATGCTTTATGAATCTGGAATGTGTATTTGCCTACCACAGTGCGATTGCAGAGTTGAGTTGGGACGATTTCTTTATTTTTCTTCTATTCGCTTGCTCTTTATGGAATTTGTTGCATATAATTGTGGGATCTTATATTTGGTTGTTGCCTTTTGGACTGTATGTGACATGGTGTAGGAATTTACTTTTTTTGTTTGCCCACTCTTTATTTTGTCTCTGGATCTTCTGTTTGTTGGTACTGAAGTTTTTTGTGATGGGTCGCTGTACTGTTGGGTTTGGCATGGTGATGTCGTTGTTGTCTTTTGGTGGTTGGACTTTTGTGGAGAGCGAATGGTGGATTCGTTAGATTGGTTTTGATATTACTTGTATGGTGGGCTTTTGATTTATGAGCGCTGGTATATGTATTGTTTTTGAGATTTTTAATCTGTTCATGGATTTTACCTGCTCTCTGTTGGGTTGTAGGTTTATTGGATTCCTCTGCTCTTGGAGCCCTTTTGTGACTGTTTGCGACTGGAAGTAATTACTTGGGATGATGGATTTGATCTCTACTTGGGCTTCTTGATTGGTGGTGTATTTGGATATCTGGCTTGTGTTTTATGAGCTGTTTGGAATTGTGTTTTTTTATTCGTCTTTCTTTGACGTAAGTTCGCTCTTTTTTTGGATTGCAGATATGAATGTGTCCTACGTTTTGGTATGCGTTGGAAGTGCTTGCTTGCTGAAAGTACTTTGTTGTAGATGCGTGTAGGCGACCTATGTGTTGTGATGTTTGCTCTACATGGCATGTTTTTGGTGGTGGAAGCGTGCCACGACGGAGAACCCCCCGGGACCAGCGCCAGTACCGTGGCGCGGAGGCTCGTGAAGAGGACCCCTGAGCAGGTGGTGAAAAGAAGACGGCACTCTCCACCACAGCTCAACCCCGCATCACCCCCAGCTCCACCTCCACAGAAAAGGCAGGAGCGGCAAACCGGAGGACAGAGCCACACTGTTCCTGCTGGAGATACGAGATTACCATCAGTGGCAGAGCTAGATCTATCTCTCGCTGCGTACCACATCGCACTCCTCATTTCACCTCAAACCGCGCAATGCCCTTCCTTTCTCCCCGATGTGAACCAGACTCCTCATGGACATGGATGGAACCTCAGTACCACTGTGGGTGAAGGACAGGTATTACCAATCTGCTGTCAAACCCTGCCAGACCCGAGATGAACTGCTCACACACCCATCCAGGTCTCTCGCTCCCCACAGAGTTTGATGTCACACCCATTCCCAGGCTTTCCACAGGCCCTCACCGACCAGGCTACGGCTACCAGGAGGTCCAGCGGCACAGCAGTAGCCACTGTCCAAGTTCTCCAGGCACAGTGCTTCATCAGCGACACCTTACTTGCCCCAGTTCCACTTGAGTGCACCGATGACCACCCACGCCACCGATGCCACCCCACGCCACCGATCCACACGCAGTCCTCACCCAGGCTGAAAGACCAGACAGCCCCACTACACTGTTCCTTCCTCCACCCCACAGCCAAGGGCCAGCCTCAGCTACATCTGCCATCGATGGTCGGGCTGAACACCCCATGGCATGGAGGAAGGGGGCTCTCAACATCACAGGCTAGAAGCAGACTGGTCTAGAGCTTCCTCAAAAAAACCGCGTCCCCTGTTGTCCTCTCAGGACCAGGCACCCCTAGTGGACGGCTCAGACCAGCTAACTCCAGCAGCAGCCACCTCCACAGCACCTGAACGACCACTCCCCTGAGTACTTGGGCACACGCCGGTGAACCAAAGAAGAGTGCCAGAGACTGATGGCTACCTGTTGACCTTAATTTGGCACATCTGACTTGTGTCATTTTTCTTTTTACAGCTTGTTTATTAAGTAAACATTATATCTTTATAATCTGTTATAACTCTCGTTTAAGCCTTGCATGCTGTTGGGCGATGGGCAGGATACCAGTGGACGGGCAGCTGGTAAGATACCTGTTGGGCATGGGCAGGGGATACCTTTGGAGATGGGTATAGTGCTGTGGATAGATAAGCCCTCGCAGTGCAACGCTAATCATGGACTGTATGGTCCACCCTCCCAGGTGCCACACCCTATGGCCCTTGCTATTATCAATAATAATGTAATCATTCAGTCCACAACAGTAGTCAACTAAACACCAACTCTTTATTAACATGCCCTGCATTGTTGGTCACCAATCATGCAGATTGCTCACAGTGCTACAACATACATGGCCGATCTGCACAGTGTTTAACCTCCCCCCCCGCTGGGTGCCCCGTGTCGGAGGTTTGCGCTGCTTCTTCCCTTCACGTGAAGCTCTGTTGGGGCCTTGCACATCCTCAGTGTCTATCAGGTTTCGCCCTTGCCTCCATTCCCAGCGGCTCCATGTTCCCATTGCCCTTCGTTGTGAGGGTCAACGAGCCTTTCCTTGCAACACTGATCGTGCGCATAGAGATTGTGCAGTGATGCAGCAAAGTTCCCCGATCCTCCTCATGGCTCGTTTGAGGCTCGATGCTGCATGATGCATGAGAAGTAACTGGAACACATGTTGCGCCAGGATCGCAAAAGGCGTTCTCCGTACCCCGCCTTGCCCTGGACAGCCCTGTAGTTTGAAGAGATTCCTCTCTTCCAGGTGAGGATCTGGAATGGAGGCTTCATGAGGTAAGGTTGCTGAAGGGAGCGAAGCGCGCCATTCCCCCACGATGAAGTATGTGCATTGCATGTCGTTGGGCAGGGGGTCTGGATCTGGGAAGCCCAGGATTAGGTTGCTCTCCAGCTCCTCCTTGAAATGTGACTGCATTGTATACCTGGAGCATTCTGGAAGAGACCTGTTGCCTGAAGCATCGATGTACATGACTTGTAAGTAACAGCATCGACAGGTGCGAAAGAGGACGATGGTGAAGAAGCCCTTGTAGTTCGAAATAAGCTGGACCCCCGACTTTGGCCTAGGAGCTTGCAGGCCACGTGCTTTCCCATCTATGGTACCAACAAGTCTTGGAGGAAGTTCACTTCTATACCACTGACTCTGCAACTTTCTTCCATCCTTCTTCAAATTGAGCGGACACTTGAGGGAGCTCCTCTATGGTATTCTTCGATGCATGGCCTGTTACCACTTCTCTGACCACCCAATGCTCTGATGGTGTTGTCTGTGGCTACCCTCCAGAGTTACATGCATGCTCCTGTAGGGTGCACGGAAGTGCATGGTAGAGCAGGCAGTCGAGTGCCACCTTGAGCGCCAGGAGTCCAGCTGGGCCGGAAGTTTGGTGCTACTGCTTGGTCTAACCTGGGTCTCAGCCGCTCCACAACTTCGTCAAACCATGGCGAGGCAGTCCTTATGAAGTTCTGGAATGCAACAAGGGGTCTTTCGTTCCTCAGGGCTCACCATCATCTTGTTATACAGTCCGAGTACGTCTGCTCTTCTTCCCGATCCATCTTCGGGACCCAGAACGACTTCTTGGCCGCCTCCTTTTCTTCTGACTAGAACAGGTTGAAAGAGCCTATATACGGCTTCGCCTGGTGCAGAACAGATGGGGCTACCACAAAGGACCTGTGTTACGATCCCATGGTGGACATGGACTGGATGCGGTGTGGCGAAAGAGCAAGCAGCCAGATGAGGCTGAAGAGGTCTGCACAGAGCAGCGGCTTGCTGGTACTGAAAGTTGAGAATCCAGTATGTATGTGCTCCCCACTTTTTATAGGAATATCGATTTCCCCTAGGTGTCCTTCTGCATCCATCCTAGGCATCCTCTACCGACATCCTTAATTATCCCGAATAGGTCCCCCCGCTTTTTTCCGTTTTAAAAGCTGTCTTTTGCGAGCTGCATCCACTTTCATCCCTTTCTCTGTCCGGCTGCTACTAACGCTGCGGCGTCCGTTTCCGCCATCCGTTTCGCTCTCCTCCCTGTGTCCGTTTTCCGCTCGACGGAATTTGAGTTGCGCGGATATGCCAGCGGATATGCCCTAGCGGATGAGTAGCCAGACGCGTACACGGATGAACGTACGGATGCAAATGGATGTTCCCCCCGTATGGCGTATTGCGATGCAGAACGGACCGTTTGGATACATTTCCACTCAAAAAGTTTTTGAGCCAGGCTCAAAACTTTTTGAGAGCGATGCAAATGTCCAGTAGACGGATGCTGGCGGATTAGAGAGGAAGAAAAAATGGACGCAGTGAGTACAGAACGCGATGAATCAGCGATATTAACCACAACGGATGGCAAGTGTTTCTCTCCGTTTTACATCCTCTTTCCATCCGTTGGTGCAGTGTGAAATGGGCTTTAGATTTATTTGGAATATTTTTGTAGTCTATATTATTACACTGTAAGCTTTGCATATTGCACAAAAGAGGTTGTACTATTTGTAGTGAACCAGTGCCATCTTGTGGCCAACTGTTAAATATTACTATTTATTTAGCATATGGCAAATACATGCAATTATAGTGATTCATCTCAATAATTTATTTTCTGCAGTTTGGCATGTTATATTTCAAATTAAAGTGTTTTTTTTTTAAAAACCCTCTTTTTAATAAATTTATTTTTTAGAAACCTTATCAGTTATTTTATTTCTTAAAGGTGGAAAGGGGGCTGAAACCCCTAGCTATATATCTATATACCATAGGTTCAGGAAATTACAATGTAGCAATTATTTAATTTTTACCACCACATTTATTTTTTCAGGAGGACAGTGTGATCTATCTTTCTCATGAGCTGGGGATAGGGGAGAATGTCAAGTGAAAGCAATTGAAGAAATTGCTATCTAGCAGTTAGGCTAAAAATGTATGTTTATAAATATACATTGATTTCTCGTAATTGCAGATATTTTTTTCTGCATGGCACATTTATCTTGATCCAGTATTGGTTTTTTTTTAATTTAAATGTCAGTAAATGGAAATGAATATGTGAAGGAGAGATATTTAAATGAAAGAATATTACATGGGAACAAATAGGCCCTCCCTCCAAATATAAATAGGATAACAATTTATGGATTGAATTTGAGAAGGTGAAGAATGTGGATTCATAGGAGGAATGCAAAAATAAAGGTGAACAGAAGGAGGTTGTTGGCATGAGAAACTAAATAGGAATGTTTACAAAATTAATATATTCCTGAGCAAGAGTATACTATTTGAGCAGGGCCTGCTGTTTATCTGTGAGAAAGCAATAAGCCTGGTCAGCCTGAATACTCATCACTTGCTTCACAACTTTTACTCATCAATGGCCTGGAGTCTTCTCAAAATTTCTAGAAAATGTAGCTGTTTGGCTCTGTGTATGTGTGTGTGTTTGTTTGCAAAGGAGGTAGTACATGAAACCTTGAAGAATTGTTTCCCCAGTGGAAAATTAGGTCATAGGAGATGGTGGAGCTTGCAGTCTTGGTGCCTCTTAAGTGGGAATGACATTTCTTCAAGGTAGGTGGAGAGTCTTCAAGAAATCTTGGAAATGGGAAAAGAACAATGGAGGCAGGCATTCTGTTAGCCTGCCAAATTTTATGAAGAATTTTAGGAGTCACAAAGGCACAATATTTTGAGTTCAGACTTAAGGACTTTCATATATCATTAGACAACAAAATAGATGAGATACTTTTGTATCTAAACAAATTAAACTCTATTAAGAATGTGTGTAAGGTTTTTTTTTTTAAAAAATAGGTGAATGCTTGTCTTCATCCTGAACCATTGTCTCAGCAAGAAACTGAAGACTGCAGTCTAATTTTGACACCAAAACAGCTTCACCAGATAATCATTGGTAAGACAGTGATTTGATAACATATATTTTCCTATATTAAATTACCAACTATTATATAGGCAAATGGAAAATTGGAGAAAGATGAAATAATTCTGAATTAGCTTGAAGAATATGGAACTTTAGAGATTAAGTGCTCCTGAGAATATTGCTCTCTTTTTCTTTCAAGCCAACTTACTTTGAGGAGTTGGCTTGTGGAAAGTTTTCTTGATTGTAATATTTTGGTATGTTTGCAAAAAAAGAATTACATTTTCCTCTTAACTTGTAGAATTTTTTTAGCAGAAATTTGCAGAAAGGGAAAGGAAAATTACAATTGCAATTGTATTGTCATGTTTTCAGTTTTTAAAAATGTAACTTTCAAAATAGTTATAATAAATACAATAAAATATAGGAACACATACATCCTCTGAAATACTGCAAAATAATAGACTACCACAAATAATGCAGGCAATAGCTGAAAAGTTGATGAAACCAGCAATATTTTAACTAAGTTAAATATTTTTGACTTCCGTACGAATACTTCACAGTAAGGACCTGTTTAAAATCTGTGGGAAATTTATATCACTAGCTTGGCCTCATTACAAGGAATATACCCTTTTACCACAACTGAGTGAACATAAGCAAGCAATATTGTAGTCAGTATGCATCCTGTCACATATAAAGATTGAATAAATGAATTAGATGCAGATAGTTTCAGTAATAAACTATTCTTAACTACTAGATCAATAAAAGGTCTCAATAGTTAATTGGCAGATGGTACTATATAATTAGGGGTTTCACTGAGTAAATACATATTTTTCCTTTGATATGGTCCTTGAACAACTTGAAGGGGAGTTCCTACACAAACATGTAGTCTGAAAAATAAAGAATTGTATACAGAATATTGTGCATATATAGGTATGTGCTATGATTTATGAGTATATTCCCCTTCTCTATAAAATTATTTTCTATTCCTTTCAGGTCCTTCCACTATTGACTTTGGAGAAGTCTGTGTGCATTCTACAACTACCAGAAAAATGCATATCATAAACAAGCTTCCTGTGCATATATGGATACAAATAGAAATTAAAAGTGAAGAACTGCAACAGACTAATCCTTTGTCACATGTCATAACACCTTTTATGAAAACTTGTATTCCTGTGGTGTTTGAGAAGGAGACATTAGGAAACTTTAAAAAGTAAGTCATATCTCTATGCAGTAATTTGGTAGTCAAGAAAAAAAATTCTTTGGTAATAACAATTGGAGATGAAGGGCAGATAGGATTCTTGTTGAAAAGCAGTTGTAAAAAGTTAATCAAAAATTAAGTATTCTTTTGTGAGGAGATTTCATATATGTTGTCCTATCCAAATTAAGTTGTAAGAATTATGTTTAGAGACAGTGTAAGAGCTTAGCAACTCTAAGTCAATTTCAATATTCCAAAGTTAGATATATCTAATGCCACAGTTTTACCATAGATGCTGCCTGATGGCATGGTAATAGTAATATTTCCACCTGACAATTACAAAATGATACATTGCTTGGATCTGCACATATACTACATGATACATTGCAATATCCAAGGTTCTTAACAGGAACTCAGTGTGCCTGAAAGCCAACACCAGCAAAAAGAGCTGGTAGCTAAATAAAATACCAATAGCAAGTTAGTCTAAAATCTATAAAAGCTAAAGGTAATCTGAAGCTATCATAATCTAGCTATAGACCTACTGCTGCCTATTATCTATAACTGTTTTATGCTTTTGGACAGTTTTTGAGCAGAAAATATTGGAACGTTAAGTAAGACATTGGGGGGTGGGCATAGAAAATGGGGGCCAAATTTTGTAGCTTTCCCTCCCAATTTCTGAAGAAATGGAATAATCTTCCATCTCCAGGCTTGCTCATTAAGAGAAAAGTTTAGAAGAGTGTTTGCTATAGATTCTATTTCTATTTATCCATATGATCAGACTCTTTCAGAATAAGAAGACTTGTGGTATTTGTCGTCTGTTGCTGTAGAAGGAAATGAATTAATGTGTGCATTAAAGAAAGCCCATTTGTGTTTATAAAAGGTTAAATTATAAAGGTATTTAGAAGGAGGTCTAGGAGGGACTTTCTGAGAGTTGAAAATCTTCATAGGATTGTATTTTGGCTATCCCTGATTTGACTATATTAACAGCATCCTCATAGCCCATGTGATGTAGAAATTCAAATGAGAATCCATATGTCTTAACTTTTTTTCAAGGTTAATTGCCAAGAATCTTTGAACTTATCTAGTAATAATAGTGGTAGTAAACCACGAAAGATTAATAAGACTCAAACTCGGGTTAACTCTTCTGAACCATGTGGCAGCATTGACACTATGCTTGAGATTTAACACTTGATACTTCTGTTTCTAGCCTCAATGTTAAGCCCATGTCACACAGCACCAACGGATGGAAAGAGGATGTAAAACGGAGAGAAACACTTGCCATCC
>BHFT01009916.1:0-21021 GCA_004320025.1 Laticauda laticaudata
ATGGAAGCTTGCTGCTTCCTGCCTTCCTTACAGGACTAGGCCAGTAATTTCTTCTAACAACCAGTTCTCCAAACTGCTTAGAATGTTAACAATTTGCGTGTGACCCCCCCTGCCCCTTGCCCCTCTGCACATATGTGTGCATCTCCCCCTCTGCATGCGCAGCAGATACCCGACAATCAGCTGGCTGGTGGGGAGGCACATGTGCAGTGTGGGTCTTTTCACCACTTCTCATGTGCTGGCAGAAATGGCTCTGCGTGCCATGGCCAGCATGCGTTCACCATCACAGCTAGAGAGTGACCACAGTAGTAGCCTACAGTTCAGTGGTGAGATTAAAAAAAAATTACTAGCGATTCTGAGGGTATGGCTTGGCAGGGGAAGGATACTGTAAAATCTCCAGTCAGAGGTGGTATTTGCCGGTTCTCTGAACTACTCAAAATTTCCACTACCGGTTCTCCAGAACTGGTCGGAACCTGCTGAATGCCACCTCTGCTACAGTTTGTCCTTGACTTACAATTGTAGGCTATTTAGTGACTGTTCAAAATTGCAATGGCTCTGAAAAAAGTAACTTATATCTTTTCTTCAAACTTACAACCAGTTGCAACATTCCTATGGTCACGTGATCAAAATTCAGACGTTTGGCAAGCAAATTTCCTGACAAGCAAAGTCAGTGGGGAAGCCAGATTCAATTAACAACCACGTGATTAGCTTAACAACTGCAGTGGTTCACTTAACAACTGTGACAAGAAAAGTCATAAAATGGGGCAAAACTCAATTAAGTTTCTGTCTCACTTAGCAACAGAAATTTTGGGGTCAATTGTGGTTGTAAGTTGAGAACTTCCTGTATTCAGTCCATATTTTTTTTTCCTGCTACCATGACAGGTTGCACGCTAGTTAATGTTTAATGCCGAAGTCCTAAAGAAGCATTTCAAAGTGCACTGTTTCCTTTAAGGCAGTGATGGGGAATGTAACAGTTATAACCACTTTTTTGTTCACATTTTCTCTATAAAACCTCTGAAATAGAAACCCACCAGCTGCATATCATTCTGAGAAAAGGTGTGAGCATATGTAAAAGGAAATTATAATTACAAAAGAACATTTTGTAATTTGTAACATTTTGTAAAAAAGAACACAAAACAAAATTTTGGGATTTTTTCCTCTTAAAAGCAAATAAACATTTATTATTTTTGGTGCTTTGTGTTCAAATTCAAAATCCAACAATTTCCTGCTTTCTAGCTAATTTAAATATCCCATCACAGCTGATAGTCAGATAGTCAGATAGCTGATGGTGGGGGGGGGAGGGAAGGAAAAAAATAGGAAGTTACCAAAAATTAGATGAAGACACAAGGCAGGCAAGTTGGATGGCGCATATGCCAGGTAAGGATTGAGTGGGCAGGGAGGGGAGGGGACAATTTGCCAGTTCTCCGAATTGTGCAGAATCGTAACAACTGGTTTTTTAAAACTGGTCCGACCAGGTAGAATCCCTGATCTAAGGAGATGGACAAGACAGTAAAAGACCAGGCACCTATTTTCATTTTTAAATAAAATAAATAAAAAACACCCTGTTGCCTATCATTGCTCTATTGCCAATAGAGAACAATAAATGAAATGTTTTTTTTTTAAAAATCACAAATATACAGTCCAAGATAACATGTTGTATTGTTCCACCCTGAATTTTATTCTGAGGTGATTGTTTCAGAGCTCTTTAATTTCTTCTGCTACCATTGTTTTAACATCATTATTCTTCAATGTTTTCTGAAGAACAAAACTAGAATTACTAGAAGTAGTTCTCTGGATTTTTTTATTTTGTATAAATTCCCATTCAAGTACTAAGTGTATTCAATTGTACTCAGCTTTGACTGTGCACTACCAGCTGCCATAGTGGCATACCTGACTGAATCTTTAGAAATTCAGAAAAAAAGAGAAGGCATTTGCAATTCTAGAATTGCAATCAAAATTCTAAATTTTAGAATTCTAAATAGCAATAATATTGGGTTTATATACCTCCCCAAGTGTTTTACAGCATTCTCTGGGTGGTTTACAGAATCAGCATATTGCCCCTAAACAGTGATGGTATTCAATTTTTTTTACTACCAGTTCTGTGTGCAGGGTGTGGCTTGGTGGGTATGGCAGGGGAAGGATACTGCAAAATCCCCATTCCCTCCCCACCCCACTAACCTGCTTTCCAGCTCTGTTCTCCTGTGCGGGGCATCAAAAGAAGACCCAGCCAATCAGCTGGGACTCAGGAGCAGAGAATAGATGGGGGCAAGGCCAGTCAGAGGTGGTATTTACGGTTCTCTGAACTACTCAAAATTTCCACTACCAGTTCTCCAGAACCTGTCAGAACTGGCTGAATACCACCTCTGCCCCTAATAATCCGGGTCCTCATTTTACTGACCACAGAAATATGTAAGGTTGAGTCAACTTTGAACTAGTCAGAATCAAACTCCTGACAGTAGGTGTTCCGTCTGGAAAGAAGCGTGGGAGACCGGGTTCCAAACAACAATTCTTTATTTCAAACCACTAGGTAAACAAACGTAACATGGCCCAAACCGCAGCAGCCCTTTATATAGCGGCTAGCCTGCCAGCTTGTGGCCAATGACAGTTATTTAACTCTTCCCGCTGTTTGGCGGCTTTCCGGATTAGTTCCTAACGAACCAATCCATTAGTAGCCTTTTTGGCCAATCAGAATGAACTACTTGGAACCTATCAAGTTCCATACAGAACACCCCTCTCCTTTTAGTTCAGTCCAATGTGGGTGATGTAGTCGCGCAGGTAGGTGGGGCTTTTCCTAGCTCTAGTTGACCTGCGCGGCTCAGTCTTGTTTTGGTTCTTCAAGCGGTTCGGTCCAGGATCGCTGCCTCTCTTGATCTTCTCCCACTGGAACTCCTGGAAGGGTGAGTCAGCCATGCCGCCTCCTGCCTGAGTCTCTCAGGCCGGTTGAGATGGCTCGCTGCTCCCTTCTTGTTTAGCCAGGTTTAGTTGACTGGCATGCTGTTTGCCTACCCCCCCCCCCCCCCCCCCCCCCCCCCCCCCCCCCCCCCCCCCCCCCCCCCCCCCCCCCCCCCCCCCCCCCCCCCCCCCCCCCCCCCCCTCCCCCCCCCCCCCCCCCCCCCAGGAAGGCCTCGCTTCATTCTCCTGCTCCAGATTTCTTTCTTGGGGTTCATCTAAACTGTGAGTGCTCTTTTTGTTTGGTGTAGATTGTCATTTGCAGAGTTTGTAGTCTTTGTTATGGGAGGTTCGTCTCTCCCTTTTTATTTATTAGCTACTCCCCCCCCTTGGTTTGTTTTTTCTCAGAATTTATTATTTTCAGTTCTGGGCGATTTTTCTTTTTGAGGTTGCAGGGAACGAAGCTGGTCTTTGTGTCCACTTCCATTCCCTCCATTTGTCTAGTGTTAGTTCGGGAGGACCGGGGCTGTGACTTGTTGTGATGCGTGGCTGGCAGCGCATTGGGGCTCCTGGTAAGGTTCTTGGCATAGACCAGATCGAGCCGATTTTCGAAGATACAATATTTGCTAGAGGACGTCAGGGAGCTTGTCCATGTGATGGTGGGGTGTAAACCTGTCCAGTAGGACCGTAGTTTCCTACCCATTAATAGGGTAGCGAAAGCCGGGCTTTTATTTGTAGTGCACTGAGAGTAATATGTTGCAAGGTTAGTAAATGGTTGAGTTTGTCTTGCATGTCCCCGTTTTGCCATGTCTCTCTAGGCTTCCTTAGTATATCTAACCTGCATTTGGCCCTGCCCATTTGCAGCCGGATGGGCCAGCGCAGTTATATGCATGACAGGACACCTTGGGCAGCCCAGGTATTGTTTCGAAACTGAAGCAGTAAACTGAGGCCCCTTGTCTGAAACCAGTAATCTGGTAACCTGTGCATCGCAAATAGTTTGTTGAGCTGTTTTCATGACAGCCTCAGGTGGTTGTGGAAGCCATGAGGATGACTTTCCAACCAGTTTCGAGTATGCATCAACAACATCAAAAAAGGTGTTCCCCTTTGTGGCCCTGAAAGTCCAATGTGCACCCTAGACCATGAACCCTGGGAGTTTCCCCCGTCTGCGTATAGGTGCCTTGGGGGGAGTAGGCCTCCTTTCTGACAGGCGTGGCATTGCTTGCAACTTAGCGTTCTGTCTTGATCCACTCTGGCCACCAGACGTAACTCCTGGCCAGGGCTTTCATCTTGATTATCCCGGGTGGACCCTGTGCAACACGCCTAGGATGGTTTCTTGGAGGCTGTTTGGGATTACCACTCTGTCATCCCATAAAGATGCACCCCTTTTCAATGACACTTACGGTCTGTCTGGATGGAAAGGTTTAAAGTCTCCAGTTCTTTTTTATTTTCCTCCGGACCAGCCTTTACTACCCAGTTCAGGATACGCGCTGTCAAAGGGTCTTTGGCTGGGCGTCTCGCGACGTCGGCTGCCAGTAAGCGGTAAGCTGCCCAGCAAGTCTCCAGTTGGAATGGGAGGTAGTTTGATCAGGGTTGTCTTCAATGTGACAGCAACAGGGAACGGCTCAGAGTATCGGCGTGCAGATGCTTTGCCGGGTCTTGAGAGTAGCGTAGTAGGAGAAGGCAGTGAGGAATTCAGACCACCTCGTCATTCTAGGAGACGAATGTTCGGGGTTGGCTTGTTTCCTACAGGATTCAAGGGAGAGGTTTGTGCTCGGTTACGATGAAAAGGGTTCTACCGTAAAGGTATCATGGAAACGTTTGACCACGCAGCATGATTCCCAGGGCTCACAACTCAAGTTGGCTGTAATGCGTTCCTGCCTTTGGAGAGCATCTTGAGTAAAAGGTGAACGATGCCTCTCTGCTGTCTTGAAGCCGTGACTCAGGATGCACGACCCCAAAAGGGAAGCATTCGCAGTGTGACCGTCAGAGAACAGGGTGTTGCTAACACTGATTAAGAACGGGTGTCTGACGTTAATAGGTTCCTAGAATACCTGGAAAGCTTTCTGTTCCCGGTGGCCCCAAGTCAAATGGTTTTCTTTTATTAGCAGCTGATGTAAGGGTTCTGCTATTGTTGCTTTGGGGCAGGACACATTGTAAAAGTTGTATGAGGCCCAGGAACGCCTGGAGATCGGTTTATGTTTCTTGGTCTGAGCATCTTGAATAGGCCTTCACCTTATTTTCAGTTGGTGAATGGCCATGCTAATAATTAAATAGGCCCAAAAATTCGCCCAGTTAGTTCCAGTTCACATTTCTCTTTCTTGACTTTAGGCCTGATTTACTTAAAGCGAGTTTAACGACTTCTCTTAGCCTGGTCTGCTAGCTGGTTGGCATTTTTGCTGAGACCATACATCGTCGAAGAATGGGACGACCACATTTGATTCCGTTTAAGTAGGCGTTTCATGGGGTTTGGGAAAACGCCTGGGGCAACGCTAACACCAAATTGAGGCAGTTAACCATATTGGAATGCCTCTCTATGCATTACTATTGTTGTGTCTTCTGCTTTATGGATCAATGGGTAGTTGCTGATAAGCTTGTTGTAGGTCGAGTTTTGCGAATATTTTCTCCCCCTAGAGAATGCAATAAATGATGCACTATGGCACTGGGTATGCGCTTTGTTGGAGCGCGGGTTCAGGCTTGCCTGTAGTTCCCACGATGCGCACTGACCCCATCTGGTATTTACCGGTGTATACAATAGGGGTTCCCACCTTCGGCGTGCGAGCCGACTTGATTGTAAAACCCCTTGCACTATCAACTTATTCAGCTGTTCGTCAATTTTTGGTTTACCACGTGAATGGAAACGCGTCTTGGCCTTTAAACAATATGGGGTCTATTTTTCGGCCTTAGGCTAAATGAGATTGGGTCCCCTGGTACTTGCTAGAGTCCCGTCAATACATTCTTGGAATTCGTGAGTAGCGTTTTTCCCCCATGTTGGTAGTAGCGATGTGGTTGATCGCTAGTCATCCCGATTTCCCAGAGGCCGAACCATTCGATTGCTAGCAAGGCCTAGGGCTGGTCCCGGTGCGATGATAGTTAGGGCAAGACTTCGGCGTGGTTTGTTCAAATTCCAACTAAAAAATGCCAAGCCAATTTACAGGGATTCGATTTTGGCTCCTGGTAGTCTTTTAGCACTAGTTTTTGTTTCTTTGAGTTCTTTCTGCTTGATGTTTGGAATTAGTGCCAGATGGTATTCCAGGATACATCGATAAGAATTGACCCTTGAGTCGACCTCCCACCTCGCGGGTTCCCCTTGATGCTCACCTCTATCCGCAACCTTCTTTCCCGCTTTCGCCTGGCAATTATCGATGGGGACTGTCTGATGCAGTTTCTTCTCTGTCAACCTGTTCTCTTGATGCATGTTCCATCGTGCTGGCTGTAATGTGTGAAATATTTCAGAGGCCTCACAAATTTATCTATTTTAAATTGGAGTGATTTCTTATTTTAAAGTCATTCCTTTTTGTGTGGGGTACTATCTTTCCCCACATCACACTTTTTTTCTATTTAACACTTTGATTTTAGATGGTATCTTCAGACCACTAGAAATGGGGGGGTAAAGATATGTTAGAAATATTCCTTCTTTAAAAAGAACGCAAACTGTAACCATGCCATCACTTAAAATTGCATAAGGGTTAAAATTATTATAATTTGAAAGCTAATGGCCCAATTTAAGTTCAAATTTACATGTTAAAAAATTGTCATGTAGGATTAAGAATACGGGACACAGTGAATGCTTACTTAGTTTTTTTCAGTTGTAGAAAAGTTCTACATATTTCAAAAGAACAAGTAACTTCATATGTTCAGCGAAAGGAGGAAGAACTATTTAGACCCATTTCCAATAGTATGGATGGATTAAAAGGAGTGCAGTAAAAATAACACACAAAAAGCCTACTCAATTTTCTTTTGTCTTTAACTCTGATTATGTTTGCTGCAAACAACCAGCCAAATGTTGAACACTGGATTTTGGCAGTTTATAGCCACCTACCTAACTTTTTTTCCAGAACTCCTGGACAGGCAGATGTTGTTTTTTGATGTATAAAGGTTTCATTGCAGAATGTAAGCTGTTCAAGTGAAAGTTGCCTTTTGCAATTGACTGTATCGGTGATTTTGTTAATGCTCAAGTAAGTGCTCACAGTTGTTTTGGATTTTTTAAAAAATTATTATTTCAATGCATATGCCTGGCTGAGTCCCGGCAACTCTCTTTGTTACGGATGGCAGGTTCAGTCTCAAAAAACACAAAACCAGGCTTTAGAGTATTCAGAATACAAATATATATCCAATCTCTGAATCTTAAGGCAGCTTCCCCTTTCCCAAACCATACAGCTAATGGAAAAACTAAACTGAACTTAACATTCACCTTGAGTTTAGCATGATCAGGGAAACTCAAGTGATGATGGAACACAGAACTACTTTCTACCAACCTGATGGAAAGATAATGTGTACCTTTAGAAGTATACAGGTATAATATACTATATGCTGTATATTATATAATATACAGATAGGATACAGAGACCTTGTAGGTCATCCAGTCAACCCCTACCCAAGCGGGAGACCTTACACCATTTCTGACAAATGGCAGTCCCAATCTCTTCTTGAAAGTCTCAAGTGATAGCATTCCCACAGCTTCTGAGGGCAAGGTGTTTCATTGGTTGATTGTTCTCACTTTCAGAAAGTTTCTCCTTATTTCCAGTTAAATCTCTCCTTGTTCAGTTTCCATTCATTACTCCTGTGTCTGGCCTACAGGAGCTTTAGAAAATAGTTTGACCCTTCCTCCTGTGGCAGTCCTCAAATTTGGAATACCCACTATTATGTCTCCCTGATCCTTCTCTTACTAGACTAGCCAAGCCCAGTTCTTGCAATTGTTCATTATATGTTTTAGCCTCCAGTCCCCTGATCATCCTGGTTGCTCTTCTCTGTACTTTTTCTAGAGTCTCAACAATCTTTTTGTAATGTGGTGAACAAAATGGATGCACGTACTCTAGGTGTTGGTCTTACTAAGGCTTTATAGAGTGGAATCAGTACTTCCCTTGATCTTGATTGTATCCTTCTGTTAATTCAATTTAGGATTGCATTAGCTTTTTTTGGCTGCTGCAGCACACTTGCTGGCTCATATTTAGCTGGTTGTCCACTAATACTTCAAGATCCTCTCACAGTTGCTGCTATTGAGCCTGGTTTATCCAGTCTATATGTTTACTTTTGTTTTTCTTGTCTAAGTGAAGGGCTTTACTTTTCTTACATTGAATTTGCATTTTTGTTAGATACGGCCCAGTGTTCTAGTCTGTCAAGATTCATCTGGATCTTGAGCCTATCTTCTTGGGTGTTAACTGTTCCTGCTAGCTTAGTATCATCTGCAAATTTGGTAAGTTCCCCTTCTATTCCCTCATCTAAGCCATTAATGAAGTTATTGAAGAATACTGGGCCTAAGACAGAACCTTGTAACACACCACTGCTTACTTCCTTCCATGTAGACTTAGACCCATAAAGGACTAAACAGTATATTATATATTACAGTATACAATATGTACAATGTATTATATATTATATGGGCATATTATATACCTGTACAAAGGTACTGTATACCTGTCTATCAGAGGACATTCTATATATTGTAATGTAATGGTACAGCATACCACTTACCACATCAACTGTGACCATATTTGGAAAACTGAAACATTTCAGATACTTTATTTTGTTCATTAAACACATTTCTCTCCAGCAACAATCCTAAAGATTCTCAGCAGCTAGCAAATATAAAATGTCACTTAGGATATCCATAGTGCAAACTTCTTAATAGGCACAATAAAGACAATACTAACCAAGTACAAAAAAGACAAAAAGAGAAACAGAATAAAGATGGCATTATAAAATTAATGGATATTTATGCACTAATAACAACTGGGCTGAATGAATCAAACTCCCCTAATGTACTCGAAATATCATTCATGATGCTTAATCTTCAATATTCATTTCATTTGAACGGATCAAAGGAACATTTCAGTCATAGTATGTCCCTTGATCTTGTAAACTTACTCTCTTAATGCTCTGGAGAATATTCATCCAATACAGCATATCCCAAGGACACTGATAATTGACAAGCATTTCTATCCATCTCAGCATTTGAAATCCTATAAAGATACTACTGCATTACTCAGGGCCAAAAGTGCATTACTGGGCACTGCATCTTACCTTTTTTCATGGTATTTTATTCTTCTTCAAATGCTGAAGACCACATTGAGATACGTTGCATGATAAGTAACATCTAAAATAAATAAATCACGGGTCAAAACCTCAGGGGGAGGCTTCACTTGTCAGAGATTGAAGGACACAACTCTGATGATGTATGTTTACTGCCGATATAGGGAGGCCCTTAATTATGAGGAAAGGTAGCTACCACAAAGTAAGATTCAAGCTATTTGTATGTCTAAAGGTTCAAATAATTTCTCCTCTCCTGGCCTCATAATGGACTAAGAGCCACTTATTCTGCAAAGTAAGAAGCTGTTGTCATCTGTACTTTGTCACTTCAGGGGTCTCAGTTTCATCTCACACCCTTTTTCCTAACCTTGACTGTCTTAATCCCCATATCTGCCTAAAGAATCTGATTAAAAGTAATGTTTACCAGAGGACATTCTGTCCCTGTCACCGCAAAGCAGACTTCTATCTGGTTATATAACAAAATGGTTACAAGCAGAGATTCAGCAGGTTCTGACCAGTTCTGGAAACCAGTAGCAGAAATTTTGAGTCGTTTGGAGAATTGACAAATGTCTGACTGGAGATTTTACAGTATCTTTCCCCTGCCACGCCCACCAAGCCACACCCACAGAACCGGTAGTAAGAAAATTTGAATCCCACCACTGGTTACAAGTGGCATGTAATGGCACCAGTTCACAAGTTTACACAGGCATTCTGTATTGACAAGGACTAAAAGAGTTATTTCTATTTTTAAGCCCTCCTTCCTACCTCAGTTTCATCTGAAATACATTGTCAGCCCTGAAGCTATTTTGGGAGCATCTTCAGGGCTGCCAAAGCAAGGCCGGTTGGAGCTATGGGAACATGAGGTGGGAGATAGAGATAGCTGGGGGAGATGTATAGCCAAAACAACATTCTTTCCTGTGGGAACCAAGGACATTTGAAAGGTGTGAATGAAAGCCAGTCGGAGTGGGGACTGTGACCTGATTGGACCATGTGATGGACATATGACCTGAAGGGCAAGAACTTTGGGTTTTGATTTGTGTGGGGAAAACCTCAGGGCCTTCAGAATCAGGTTTTTACCAGCTGTGCCAATATGACATTCCTAATAAATTCTTACTTTGAGGAAACTCCAGGCCTCAGAGTTTTGATTGTGTTGGGTCTGTTACTTGGAACCCTGACATACATCAAATTTTTAAAGTTATAATGGTAAAATCACATATTCACCAGAATGTCTAGTGAGAGAAAAGTTCCTTGAGGTTGGGCTCCAGCACGAGTCCGAATGCTTAGAAAACCAAACCAGTGACCAACCCGGATTGGATCCTACAAATCTCATCTCAGCAGGTTGCTACATTCCAACCTGCTATTCCAAGTTGCTGAATACAGGACTTGAAAGGGTCCCACATAGTTTGAGACATGAGCATGAGCATACTCCTTTACTCCTACATTTTATGGCTGCATTGTTTTCCTGCCATGTTGTATGGTTACCAGTCAAGCTTTCTGGCTCATAGTTCAAAATAGATGGATGACTTCCTTATAATGAAAGCTATTAGTGGAAGACAACTGGGAATGATCAACCATCCTAGCTTAAGCAAAGTGACAAGCTTCACCAAAATTATGTGTGCTTGTTTGTACAGGTTTTATATTTCAGCACAGAACAAAGACGGGTACTCTATGAAATCAGCCAAGGACCATAAGCCATAGTTCTTCTCCTTGATCTCCTTATTTTATGGAAGAGAAAGATTAAGGTCTAAATAATTTTCTACTCATACTTAGTTTACTTGAAAGAGCAAGGCTCTTTCACATAGAGGCTTTTATATTCATATCAGGGACTACAAGAGCAACCAGAATTTTATAGGCAGAAGTCTGCTCATAAAAACCTAATAAAGTGTTTTTCAAACTTGGCAACTTTTGGCTGGGGAATTCTGGGAGTTGAAGTCCACACATCTTAAAGTTGCCAGGATTGAAAATATATACACTGACCTAGTATATATATTCAGTTGTTGTGGCCCACCAGCTACCACCTGAGCTGGCGGCAAAATTGGATGTTGAGGAGGTTGGGGAGGAACTTGGTTGGGCCAGTTCTGGAGTCTGGCGAAGGCTCTGATGGATGCTGTGTTGAACACAAAGATAGAGCCAGGCCATCTGCATTTCCCAGCCACTGGAAAAGTAGCTGCCTTTGGAAGCTGATATGAGTGAGGAGGAAGAACAGCTGGGGCCTGTTCCAGATGCACATATGCACAGAGCTGTTAGAAGAGGGGAACAATGGGGGATAAGGAGTTGTCTCAGGAAGCAAAGCACTGAATGGCCCCAGCCTAAATAGAAGGAAAGGGGAGTGGTTGTTGTAGGAGACAACAATTCATCTTTCTTAAGTTTTGCTCATTGTGTTTCGTGCCACAGAGACTGCTTGCCAGAAATTAATTTGCAGTTTTTTAGCTGGGAGCTTATGGCCTTAAAATTATCATAAGGAACTGATAAGGTATGTTACTGCCCTTAACTCTTTGAAGGACTATTGCCTGGACTTTTCAGTGGGTGAATGCAATTAATTCACAAGATGTAAATAAAGAGGGGGGTTTTGTGACAAGGAATCTGTTTCTTCCTTCTGCTAAGGCTGGGTCAGAACATTGGTGTCAACAAATTAATAGGTTGTATGTTCAAATGTAGTGCAAGATCGGAAGATGTAGAGAGATCTGATCCATAGAAACATCAAGAGTCGAAACACTGCGAAATGGATAACATCATCATATCCAAGTGAAATTAGCATGGAAATGAGAAGAAGTAAATTAACCAAAACCATTGTTTCTGCAAGGATCTGTAAATGTATACAAATCAATAAAATAAAGTCACTGGTTTTCTCTCATTCAAAAGCTCCTAAACCTTGATTGTTCTCCTTACATCTCCAGAAATGTGGAGTATTCAATCCTAATTAATAAAAATATATTAAAAATAATTAAAACACATACACGCACACACAGTCACCTCAAAATAATTCAATCAAACTTTTAACTACTGTAGTCATTTTTGGAAACTACACAGGTATTTGTTAAATAAACATTTCTTAAATAAACATTTTTGCAAAGAATGAATGAAAACAGTAAAAATGGATACCAAACCAACAATGCAAGCTAAGAACAGACATCTCCCATGCAGGCAAAGCATTTCTGGCCAAGAACTGGAAATACAGACCTATCTTTATCATCTACCAGCTTCACTATTCTCACTTTTAGCAAAACGATACGACTTTACTCATCCCCCCCAAAAATGTAGCCAAAGTTATTTTCCACAAACACCGTTGGCTCACTTGCAATGTGCTAGGAAATAAATTTTAAAAATAAATGCAATAGTGTAGTGGAAGGGAAGGTAGGGTGCCATAACTCTTTCCCCCCACCCCATCTTCCTTCTCAAACAATTGCACTTCTAGAGAACAGGATGATGTATTCAACACAAAGACCACTGTAAAGATAACATACAGCCACATAAACTTTCCCTTGCACTGTGCTTAGTAAGCAAGCACATCTCTTTAAAGAAGACAAGCAAAAAGTTATAAAATATGCTAAACTCGACTGAGAACTGCTAAGCACATGAGTTTCTCATCAAGAGGAAATCCCATTCCTCACTAATTATATTATATAGATACCTAGTTAAAGCTTTGTCAAAATAAACCTTTTTAACTGTTAACTATTCAGCAGGTGTTGTACATTTGTCTTTATAATATATGACTTGCATAACTTCTTGTACAATACAGAAGAGAAACTGCATCTCAATTGCTAAAATTTTGCTTTCTTTCGATAAAATCTTATTAGATTATGCTTGATTGTAAAATATGGGTCTTGCTTATTCACTCAGAATAGTAGAACATGTCTTGCTGAACTAAAGCTATTAAATGGGATAATTTATATATTTACTACCTTTGTTATATCCCATCTCATTATTGCAAATATAGGTAGTCCTCAACTTACAACCCCAATTGAACCCAAAATTTCCATTGTTAAGTGAATTTTGCCCCATTTTATGACCTTTCTTGATCCAGTTATTAAGTGAATCATAGTAGTTATGAAGTCAATAACATGGTTAAGTGGATCTGGCTTCCCCATTGACTTTGCTAGTTAGAAGATGACAAAAGGAGATTGCATGACCCAGGGACAATAAAATGGTGTGAAAAATGGTCATAAATCACTTTTTCCAGTGCTGTTGTAATTTCAAACTGTCAATAAATGAACTGTTGTAAGTTGAGGACTACCTTTATTGAAGGGGTTTTTGCAATCAAGGAAAATAAAAATAAAAAACAGCATAAAATAATGAGTTGAATTTAGATAATCAGAGAAAGAAGGAATGGTTCACAGAATAATCAATAGATGGTTTAAAGAGGTAGGCCTTCAACAGAGAAAGATTTAATTATAGGAGCCTTATCAATTTTAGGATTGGGAGAATATATTCCAGAATGAATGTGCCAATCTCTGAGGTGGTTTCCATGTCAGTAAATCCAACATGTTGCTATGTATGACACTCTCTAGGTGACCATAGCTATCAATGCTAGCCTAAAACAACAAAGTGGCCTAAAACAACATTGTTCCAAAGTTGGTTAGAGCAACATCTCAACTTGCTTGCTAATTCCAACTAGCACTTTTTTTCCAGAAATAGTGCCTTATTCTGAAATCTATAGAAGCTGTAAATTCTTAACTAAATGCAAAGCATATAGAGAACATTACAGAACAATAAATATGAGGTTAGCAGCACCTGAATCTCAGTAACCAAGCTGTCCTTCTTCAGGAAAGGAAACAGTTTGTCTGTCAATCAAAGCTGATAATTAGGCTGTTCTAGATTCAGGGGCTGCCACTGCCAGTGATAGCTTTTTGAGGAACCTCAAATTGTAGGAAGCCTCAGGTAGTTCACATCCAATTCCTCGGTATCTATACCTAAAACTCAGCCATGAACAAAGTCTCCACCTTGTCAATTTAATCTCAGCAAATTGGTCATCATCCCCCATATTATTACCCTAAACATTGGTTCAGGACATGTATAGCTTCTTGTTTCAGATGCTTCATTATCAGACTTTGAGGTTAGGATGTTAGAATGGGGACTCTTGCATGGTAATTATTAATATGTGATTATCAGTTTTGTGATTTTACTTAGCCTTAGTATGATTTTATTTGGTGTTTTTTCTTCAACTTAATAGAATGATTGGCTTTTATCTTGTTTGCCACTCAGTGTTTCTTGGGTAGATCGGTGGTCATATAAATTGGATACATGAATACAGATGACACCTACTACAAAACACTTGAGGATGTTCAGTCCAGTGGATTACTTTGGATATTAAACAATACTGGGTTAAAACTAGGACTAACAAATAATACACTTCAAAAACTTGCAAGAGAAATAAAATCATTGCAGTGCTGTGCTCCCAGTTCCCAACTGCAGATATAGTCCAAGAGGATATTGCTGCATTATATAGTGTAATACAGCAGCCCACAATTTTTGGGTACCAGTTACACGGAGGGTAGTTTTCCCACGGATCTGGGTATATGATTTCACATGCTTCCTGTATCCTGCAATGTGCACAGATGTGGCTTTACTCACTTGTGCAGCTTGGTTCCTGAAGGCCACTGACTGGTGCCAGTGCAGAGATAAGGGGTTGGGGACCCCTGGTGTAATATATAAAGCCACTAGGATACCATGGATGGCCAAACCATCTGATTCTCTCCACCAGAGTGCCATCTGTCAAGTTGATGATAGCTAATTCTGTCCTAAAATAAAGCCTAAATCCAAAATTTAAAACATTGAGATCACAAGAGTCTCTGCAAAAACATCTGCACCAAAAATTACTCTGCCCACATATTCTGTCCTCAAAAAAGGATATTTATGACAGGATAAAAGTTAATGGAGTTGTCTGGATTCAGCTTCTTGATGAACTTCTCTCTGAATGCCCTCAGGCTGACCTTCTGCAGTTCCACACTAAATCTTTTATCAGACAAATAGGCATGGTGCATGGGGGCTGCTCTGCTAGCCCTTCTTTTCACAACTATAAATAATTCCTTGGGTATCCCTAATGACTGGCTTTTACCCACTACCAGAAAATTATATGCCACGTTTAATTACAAGCACTTGAATCAGATGTCCTTTGAGAACTTCTTCATTACTTTAGGTCTGGTTGCTTTACCATGGACCAATGCATTAAAGAACACCCTCTCACTGAGAAACATTACAATTTGCCTAAAGGTGCCACTTGTATTGCCTTTATAGACTTATAGACCATGCGAAAGATGGGAGGAAATTAACTGCTACTTCAATCAACTGGTGTCTCTTTAAACTACTTTTAAACATCCTGATATTACCATTCGAATAAAGGGTAAGTGCATCAGCAACTTTACTGAATCTATCACAACTTGTAAAGTATCAAAGTAGGCTGCATCTTTGTACCACTGTTGTTTAACCTTTATATGAATGACACTGTTGATGCCAAGTCAAAATCCTATTCTCCATCCTTTATCCATTTCCTTATTACTATTTGTCTTTACCTTGATGATGTGCCCATTCTGTCTGGAGACCTGTTATATGTCTTCAATGATGTCTTAAAAGTTTTATTCCTGGGTTACACTAGAGAATTCTTTGAAATTAATTACTCCAAAACAAAGGTGTTCATTATCTTTAGAAAGGGTTTTAAGTTCCCAACTAGCTGATTGATTAATGATAAGGTCATTGAGCAGATTAAATCTTTTAAGGAGTTGGTTGTTCAATTTCAATCTCCTACCAGTTGGACAGTTTAAGTAAGAGAGTTGCTTAGAAAAACCCCAAAGGATCTCTTTGCAATTGTTAAATTTGCAAACCAATTTGCAAATATCCTGGTAGCAATTAAATTATTTAAAGACAATTTTTGGAATATGATGCAATATGGTGCTTAGTTCCATATCTCTCTATAAGAACCCAAGTTTAGATATCATTCCATTCCATATTGCAAAGATGTGTTCACCATTTCTTGAATCAAATACTGACCTATTGTTTGATAGCTCAAATAAGCCATTATGGTCAGAAGTTGAGGAGACCATGATAACAAAGGCCTGGGAAACCCTTATCAAGAGTTGAAGGACACCCAAATTCAAGTCCATCCTCAGTTATGTAAACTTGAAGGCCAAATAATAATACAGAATTGAAGAGAAAGGTAAGTTTCCAATAATAACAATAGCACTTATATACCTCTTCATGGTATTTTATAGCCACTCTCTAAGTGGTTTACAGAGTCACCATATTGCCCCCAACAATCTTAGTTTTCATTTTACTGATTATTGAAAAAATGGAAGGCTGAGTCAACCTTGAGCCAGGGAGATTCGAACTGCCAAACTGCTGGCAATTGGCAGTCAGCAGAATTAGCCTGCAATACAGCATTCTAACCACCACAGCAAAAATGAAAGTATGTCCCATAACAGAAGCTTGCATCTGAAGCTTTTTGTAATCTTTGTCACACATTATGGAGGGAGGCAGTGAGAGCAAATGAATGCAAAAAGCCATAAAAAGATAAAAGAGATAGGAAGCAAAATCTGTCCTGGGAAAGTGGTAAGCATAAGCAAGAGACTCCAAATAATGCCACTGGTTCGCTGTGGTGTTAAGAGTGGGCAGACGGAAACTGTCACTTTTCTAACTTTCTGTTATTATAAGCTACTACAATAAAGCAGAGTTCCAATACTCCTTGGAGTGCTTGAATTTTGTCAAAGGGCTGACAAATATATATTTGTTTTTTTAAGTTTTCGCGGGTATTTACATGTGTGCTGTTCATCTTCCTTCGGGTATTATCCCACGTCATTGTAGTGCTTTTAAAGTTGTGAGTGCTTTTAAAGTGTAGCAACGTTCAGCAGAATCTCATCTCCATCATCAGCTGTGGATATTGAGTTCGTGATCAAAAGCAACTACAATGACGTGGGATAATACACCGAGGAACTGAACAGCACATCTATACATATATATATGTACATACATACATACATACATACATACATACTACTACATACATACAGTGTGTGTGGTGTAGTGTGTGTGTGCTGATTATCAGCTTCCTTCGGGTATTATCCACGTCATTGCTAGTGCTTTTAAATTGTAAGCACGTTCAGCAGAATCTCATCTGCCATTACATCAGGTCTGATATGTGTTTTATGTGGGGTCAGGTCTTCACAGTCGTTGGTCTTAAATTTGAGGCTAGCCTATATTTATGGCAGATGTTTTTTCTGACACTCCATGATTGGTTGGAGTTCTTGGTCTGTGTTTATTGGACTTGAGTTTGGTTTGATTGGTGGTGTTTCTGGTTTCTTTCTGTCCTGTTTTGTGCCTTTTGAATGGGTGGGCAGGCACTCTGCTCCTGTCAGCTGGGGAGGATTTCAGTTGCACTTGCTTCGAATGTGAAAGACGGCTGTTATCTTATAGGAAGTAGGTTCATCTGGGTGCCTTGGTGGGGGGTGTTGAGCTGAGGCATCAAGAGGGAGTTGTTTTCGTGCAGTGGTTTGCCTGGCTTGTTGGGTGTGGTTTGGTTTCCAGGTCAATTTTATCTTTGGGGTTTAAGGATGGCTGCTATTTGTTTTGTCTGTTTGCAAGGGCAGTCGTGATGTGATGCCTGTGGAGTATCTTAACTGAGTTTTGCTGTTAGTACCTCTTATGTAGGGAGGATAGAGCTGTTCCATAGGGTCTGTTGATCTTCTAAGGTTCTCTATTATGTCTTAGTGTGTTTTTAGTGGATCAAGCTAGGGGTGATTTTGTTTTGTGGAAAGCTGTTGGGCTGTTCAAGTACTTTAGTCAGGTGCATAGTTAGTCTTTATGTGTGTCTTGTCTTTGCCAGGCGTTTGGTTCGTTGTGATTAGTGTTTTGGCCACGGAATTTATCTGTGCTGGTCGGTGGTGGTGGGATGGGCGTTTAAGGAAGCGGTTGGTGTGTGTTGTCTTCTGGATACGGTGATGTCCTAGTGTCCCATCTTTTTTTGTAGATTTAGTGCATCTAGGAATGCGTAGTTGTTTGTTTATTTCCGTTTCATGTGAACTTGATTTTGGGTGTTGTTGCTATTGTTTAGGTGGTTCGGAAATTGTTAGGTTTTCTTTTCCATGGGGCCAATCACAAATGTGTCATCAATGTATCTCAGCCATAGTTTGAGGTTTGTGCGGTGGCATTAACCAGGGCTCTGGGATTTCGAATCCATTCAAAGACACACCCCAAAATCAAGTTCATAAATTATATATATGTTTTTTTAGTTTCGCGGGTACTTATATGTTTTGTAGTTCAGTTTCATTCGGGTATTATTCCCATGTCATTGTAGTTAGTGCTTTTAAGTTGTAGCAACCGTTTCAGCAGAATCTCATCTGCATACAGAAGCCTGATGATGGCAGATGGATTTGCGGAAACGTTGCTTACAACTTTAAAAGCACACTACAATGACATGGGATATACCTAACCGAACGAATTCTGAACAAGCATATATTATATAACAGATATATATATATATATATTTAACAGAACTACATGAGCTACAACTTAACATGAACTACAATACGTGGGATAATAACCCGAAGGAGATAACAGCACAAATGTAAGTTACCCGGCGAGAGCTTAAAATATATTATATTATATTTAGGTATATATATATATATATATATATATTATATATATATATATATATATATATATATAGATATATATATATAAGCAATGTCCTACCTGTATAAGAATACTTCAGCTTCAACCATAACAATACAGAGCCACACAATAATACAAACTAAAGTAAACCGCACCAAACCTTATTGCAGGAAATATGACTTTCAGCAACAGGAGTGGTCAATAGCTGGAGTCAATATCTGACTCCGTGTTTCTTCCCCAAACCCCAAAAACTTAACCTTTGAATGTTTCTACTATTGACCTCACCTCTTTCCTAAGAGGGCTGTAGGGAACGTGCATAAGTGCACCTATGTGCCGTACCTCCCTGTCCTATTTTTCTTTTATTTTTCTTATATGTATCATTACTTATACCTATTATCTTGTAAGCAATTGACAAATCAAATAAATAAATAAATAAAATAAAGTTTTAATGGTAAAATGCCTTCAAGTTGAATTTGACTCCTGATGACTACATGGATATAACTATCCATTTTACCTCACAACAGAAGTAGTTTTCCTTCCAACCCATTGTTGTTAATGAACTAATGTACATCTCTGAATTTTCAGGACAACTAAAAACACAGGTCCTGAAATCCATTCTTTTCAGAAATTTGTGATATGTTTTACAATTCATTATGTGTTTTTTTTTAATATCCCAAATGAATATGGTATGTTAGTGCAAGCACACTCTTACCAACTGTGCAAGTTAGGGAAAACTGTCTTCAAAAATACAAATGTTGATAAAGAGGTGTGAAAAATCATTTGATTTGAATTCTGCGTTGATTTTTAAAATGTTACAAATGAAACAGGACTTTTTCCTATTTGTTAGATAAAGATTAGACAGTGAATGAAAGCAAAGCCTTTAAGATTATCTTCATCCAGGAAATTACTACAAATCTGGATACTGAATACATTTTCCTAACACAAGGAGAACCGTTGCTTTTTTTTTTTTTAACATACCTTCTTTAACATTACTTTGAANTTTTTTTTTTTTTAACATACCTTCTTTAACATTACTTTGAAAGGGAGCTACAGTTAGCCCTTGTCAAACACATCTGAAAAGTTATTCTCTTTGCTCTTTTGACCAATTCCTGCATATCATTCTGTGCAATCAGCCTTCTCCAATCAATGTCTTGTGATCATAAGAGCTCAGAACGCAAAAAATGTCAGCATCACTTAGCAATCTGGAATGACCCAGGCACATTTCATTTATCTCAATGACCTTCTATTTCTGCTTTTTATTATGGCTGCTAAAAATCCTCTCTAGAGAAAAGTGAAGAATTCATACAAGACACCTAACAGCTTATCTGACTTCACCTTTCAACTTGATTTCTGTTCTGGTTGTCAAACTTTAAATGTCAAGAAGTGGTTTAGTGAGTCTTAGTCAGAGTCTTCCCAATTCATTCATACTTTTTACCAAATGAAAGGTTCTCCTAGGAGTGTGCTAAAGGTATGTACAAATGGATGTAGCTCAAAACAGAAATGTTTTTTCCAATAACTTCTTTGCTAGAATTTTGAGAGCCCTTAGCTCAATTCGGTATTTGAATTCTTAACAAATCTGGTTCCTAGATTTATGGGACTGAATACAAACCTGTAAGAAATCAGGAAAGTGATTTACACTGAAACAAGGCATCTTCCCATCCATCTATCCAATAATGTATGCTCCAAATGGCAATAGTTCTCCATGGATTGAACGTAGAGCTATCTGTTGAGCCATGGTGAGAGGACTACTGACAGGTGCTGGTAGCTGGACCCTGTGCTTCAGTCACTGTCACTTTGTCATATGAGTAAGGCAGTTTTGCATGTGCACAACAACTGCAAGCAGCCAATGGAAAACCCTGACTCATTGTCACTATGGTCACTGCTGCATCTGCAAGGCTTATTTGTGGAGAAGATGGAATTTAACAATGCACCTAGTAAGTAAGTAGCTATGGACTTAAATATCATATGAAAGCATCAGAAGGCATCCATAGGAAGAGTGANTAGCTATGGACTTAAATATCATATGAAAGCATCAGGAGGCATCCATAGGAAGAGTGAGAAGAATCCACTCATGACAAATACATTGAAATACAAAGTCTTCCCCTTATGTATTATGTACAACATCATGCTTTGGGCAAAATTACAAATTCAAAAGGGCAGAGTTTACACTATGATTGCCATGACCAGCTCAGACTCAGAAGACTGACATCAAGAAGTTTGCTCTGAATTGTAGTAACTATGTGGCATTCATATGTTTGCAACTTTGTATCATTGCAACTATATATTGTT
>BHFT01009917.1:2826-14370 GCA_004320025.1 Laticauda laticaudata
CCCCCCCCCCCCCCCATGGCATGTGAAATAGCTGCCAGAGTGCAGCTTGGACTGCTTGTAGAAGCTAGTCCTTAACAGCTTCTACGAGGCTAATAGGCCACGGAAAGGGCCTCGCACAATCTGTGCTATGGGAGGAGAAACCTTTTAGCAAGCTCCTGCCAGTTTGCTTCAGCTATAAGAGAATTAATGTCAGTTACTGCGGAACGAGGTGGATACGGGAAAGGATGCCACTGAATGGTTGAATCACAAGAAAAGTCAATCAGCCACTTCCTCCCGTAACTAAAAAGGCCATTGAAGGCCCTTCCTAGATTCCTTTGTTTTTTGTCCCCAGCTCCATTGAAGGGAATCGTGCCAACATCCCAGCCCCAATGAGGCCGGGCTTCAAGGATGTGAAGAGAATTTCTCGTGTGACTGGGGAAAGCTTTAGCCAAGGGCTCAGCCTCTCTCAGGTGGCTCCTTCAGGTTTTGTTCCCCCTGCCAACAGCAGTCTGGTCCATGTGCCCACATGTCCCCAAGAAAGCTCTTGCCAAGAGAGTTAATTTGAGATTCAGGGATTTAAATAGCCACACTGGGAGATGCTTATAAATGCCAGCTGGGTGAGCTCACATACTTAGAGACCTCCGGCTCAGCGTACCTGGGTTATATAAATAAAGGAGGCACAATGGGTTGTGTGACTTGCTCTTAAGTTACCGGAATAATGTAAAAAGGCAATACTGCCTGAAAGCGGCCTGAATGTCTGAATAGAAGCCCCCTCCTCCCCTCTCATTCCAAAGACAGTTTATCTAAATGTGAACCTATACCTGCCCATTTGACTGCCTGCAGGCCGTGCAGCTTTTTCCAGGTTTATTTTACCCCATCTTTCTCTCCTACAAGGGGATGCGGTCAGAGGTAGGATTCAGCAGGGTTCTGATCAGTTCTGGAGAACCGGTAGCGGAAAGTTTGAGTAGTTTGGAAAACCGGCAAATACAAACCTCTGACTGGCCTGCCCCCATCTATTCTCTGCTTCCCAAGTCTAGCTGATCAACTGAATCTTCTTTGGTTGCCCTGCACAGGAGAACGGAGTTGGAAAGCAGGTTAGTGGGATGGGGAGAGAAGGGGATCTTCCTCCGCCATGCCCACCAAGCCATGCCCACAGAACCGGTAGTAAAAATTTTTGAATCCCATCACTGGACACAGTGGCTCAGGGGCTAAGACGCTGAGCTTGTCGATCAGAAAGGTTGGCAGTTCGAATCCCTAACGCCACATAACGGAGTGAGCTCCCATTATTTGTCCCAGCTTCTGCCAACCTAGCAGTCTGAAAGCAAATAAAAATGCAAGTAGAAAAATAGGGACCACTTTGGTGGGAAGGACACAGTGCTCCGTACACCTTAGAAGGCATTTAGTCATGCCAGCCACATGACCACGGAGACATCTTCAGATGGTGCTGGCTCTCCGGCTTTGTAACGGAGATGAGCACCGCCCCATAGAGCCAGAAACGACTAGCATGTATGTGCAAGGGTAACCTTTACCTTTACCTTACCTCTCCTACAAGGATTTCTTGTTTGTGAGACTGACCACTCACCTCTTCTCCCAAATCATTTGCTCTGCCGGGGTGCGAGGCTTGTTCATATAGGAGAAGACGTTCCCCCACCATCAGATTCGGTGGAGGTAAATTAATGCTATGGGGCTCACTGAAATAACTTTCATTTGACTTGTGCCTTTCTTCTTAATCTAAGAACGCCTCCCTCAACTGGTTATATTCCTGTGGTACTCCACAAGCCACTGTGGCTGAAATCACACATAATGCTAAAAAAATGGCACAGCTAGCATTGAAAGGTAGCTAAAATGCAAAGATAGCCTGACTTGGCTCCACTAAGAGATGGTATTCATAGGAGCCCACCAGAGTCCTTGTAGAAAGTTAGCACTCATCCTTCTCCTAGAACAGGAGTCCTCAAACTTGGCAACTTTAAGACTTGTGGATTTCAACTTCCAGTTCCTCAGCCAGCTATGAGGAATCCTAGAAGATGCCCTAGAAGAATGAAATATTCTAGGAAATATTTTAAAAAGGCAGAATATTATATTTTCCCTGAAGGAGAAACATGTTTCTAAAGACACAGAGCCTCCGCTCCCTGCACCCCACCCCAGCAGATATTTTGGTGCCAACCTATCTACAAGACAAAAGACCTTCACCCTCAGAACATGGTAGGATCCAAACCAGGACAAATCCCTTAAGGCATAATAAGAATTGCCCAACACCATTTCAGAACACAACCCTCTTCCTTATACCATCACCCAGCAAGACTCAGCCAAGCCTAGGACTCAAGACAACCTACAAAGTAACACCTGCATGGTCCCATGGGAGTCTGACAACCAGTCAGGATACATTTCTTGCCAAGGAAGAAATGCAAAGCCCAAGGAAGCAAGTTCAAAGCCCAAGAGACGGTATACATTTCTCTCTTCCTCTCTCTCCCTCTCCCTCCCAGGTGCTCGATTGACCAGGACCTCAAACCATGTGATCCTGTCCACCATTAAACCATCTTTCCAAACAGTTTCCATGTTTCCAGGGTCTTTTTCCCCTACTTGGAACTGAACCCAGATGGACATTTCTTCCGACATCCCTCCCTTCTGTTATTTCCAGCCACCTCCCACCTGGGCACCTAGTGGATGAGAGAGAAGCTGGGCTGTCTGGGGTGGGGCTGGGTGTTCCCCCTTCCCAAAAGATCCTGGAGATAGATGGAGAGAGAGGGAGGGAGGGAGAGAGAGAGAGAGAGAGGGAGAGAGAGAGAGGGAGGGAGAGGGATGCCCCCGTTGGAGGCTGACTCTGGGGGAGAGATGGAACAGCTGACAGGGAGTGGGAGTGTGACTCCAGTGGTTGTGGAGGAAACTGGGGAAGGGCACCGGGCATTCACAGAAAGACCCAGGCCCATCTCCTCTTCATCCTAGGGCCCGCAGGGAGGAGCGGATAAGGGAGAAACGTGAGTGGCATGATCTACGGGGAAGGAAGGGGTCCTGATCCTCTTCATGGGCTGCAGCTGGGAGGACTTTTTAAAAGGACAAACTGCACATGGCAAAGTTGCTGGAAGCAAAGCGTGCCTTCTTGTCGAAGCTGATCTGTGTTTTGGCTTCCTGCCAACTGTGGTTGCTGCATTATCTGGTAAAAGTCTGCAATTAATCATCCTTGCCTGCCATAGTAATTCCTTCAGTGTGGTGTGTGGTTTTTTTTTTAATTTTGAATTAATTTTACTTTGAGTGCAGACTGCATTTACTCCCTCCTTAAACTGTTTTCTTTAAGAATTTGATATCATTCTGAGGATAATTGGACATTGGGGCCAAGTTGGAGGCATTAAAGGGATTTTCTTCTATTTTTGTGACTTGGTTATTTTTGTGTTATGCCCCAGATCATCACAGATAGATAGATATACACATACAAACTTCTACCTCGTGTTTCTAACTATTGATAAAACCTGTTCCATATTAAGTATTATTCTGTATCTCCTTTATCTTTTATTTTTAATGTTAGTCTGTCCATTTCCATAGTCTAGTATCTTCCTTATTGTCTCATCCTCTAAACGGGGTGTTTTTGTTCTTCCAATGCTGCGTGTATAACAATTCTTGCTGCAGTCAAAACATGTAACATTAAATATATTTTTTATTTATCTGAACAAACACAGACAAAACAATTCATAAAAACAAAACCATCTTTCAATTACATACAGTGTGTCGATTGGTTGCAATTCTTTTGTGCTATGTGTCCATAGTCCTCCTTCACAAATCACATAAATTCTCATATTTTCCATTTTATGTATATATATAAAAGTATTATTATCATTTTGGTTCTTTCATTTAACAATAATTATTTGTTCCACCACTTCATATAGGATATTCAACATTTTAAACCAATATGTAATGTAACTTCCATTGCCACTTCATTTAATTAAAAATACATGTAATATTAAATATATTGTCCCTTTGTCATAACCCTCTGACGTGATACCAAATAAAAACAATTCTGTTTTTAAAATCTATATGTTGTTTGGTCATTTTTTTCTAGCCACATATGTATTTGAGTCCAAAATTTCCTTGTTTTTATGAAGGTCTACCACATGTGGTAATATGTGCCAGGTGATTGTTTACATTTCCAACAGGTTGGGGACATATTTTTATCCATTTGAAACTGGAGCCCTTTTGAAGTCAAGTGTCCAAGTGGCTGTTTGAGGGGAAAGAACCAGAAAGACTTCCAGAAGAAGAGAGAGGAAGCTGCCCCACTTTACATCGAGGGGGGCTGTGTGGAGATAGTTTCCTCCTTTAAATTTCTGGGAGTCTACCTCAGCGAAGCTCTTACCTGGAAAATCAACACAACCCAGGTGGTCAGAAAGGACCAACAGAGATTCCATTTCCTCAGAGTCTTGCAAAAGAACAACTGATGACCGTCTTTTACCAGTTCACAATAGAAAGCATCCTCACATATTGCATTATGGTGTGGTAGGCTGGCTTGACAGCCATGGACAAAAAGACACTATAGAGGGTGGTGAGCACAGCACAAAACATCATGGGCTCTTCCCTGATACCACTAGATGACCTTGCTAGTGCTCGCTGCCTTAGAAGAGTGAGGAAAATTCTCAGGAATACTCACACTCCGGTCACCACTTCTTCACTCTCCTCCCATCGGGTAGGAGATAGAAAAACATAGCCAGCTGCACCAACAGGCTGAAGAACAGTTTCTACCCGTGGGCTGTCAGACTCCTAAACGGAAAATAACTTCATGTCGACATAGTAGAATAGACTGTTGGGGCTGGTGCACTGTGCAACAAGGTCACATAGTGTAATAAGATTGGGTCTGGGTTAGGGACTTCTGCCCTCACTGTGAGTTGTGTTGGGTATGTGTGTGTGCATGAAGGGAAGCTCAGCCAATCGCATTATACACATGTCGTACTCTGACAATAAAGGTAATCATAAAAGAAGCCTGCAGCCATTGCATGATTGGGCACCTCCCCCAGTGTTCTGAACCATAACCTTTTCCGTCAAATCAAACACAATCCAAAAGGAACAAAAAACTTGTAATGCTTTTACTAAATAATTAGCTGTGATAAGCACAAGCCTTGCCAAACTGCAAGACTTGTCAAAAGATAACAGACAAGAAATAATTTGCAATACAAGAATCTTCAAATACAAACTCAGGGTACTGGAATGTCCACAAGGCTGGAGTTTCAAAATGACTTTGCTTCCTGCAAAGAACATTCATTTCATAGCTGGCTTTTATCTTCTTGAAGGAGGGGCCATTACCTTGCAGCCTTGCTCCCAAGTTGCCCATGCTGTTGTAACTTTTCTTTCCTGCGAGCAGCCCTGCATGCGTACACACTTGGCACAGGCTCCTCAGGAACCTCCTCATCGCTGCTGACAGCCCCCACAATCTCTGAAGGCAGCAGTCCACTCCCTAATGGTCCTGGCACATCATCTGAGTCCTTGCTCTCCTCAGCCGTCCGCATCTGCTGCTGGCTAACCACAACACCCAGTTAACCCTCTGGCTGAGCTCTGGGGCTCTGAAGGAGTTTCTTGGGACTCCTTTGCCTCCAGCCGCCCTTCCCATTCACCACTGGCCATCATCCCCCTGCAGCCATGCCCCGTACGGCTCTGACACCCCATTCTCTCTTCCTGCGGCTGTTAATGCTACCTAATAGTGTTAATCCATCATTGGTTGTAAGTTTGGGAAAAGAGTATTCTGCCACGTATTAAATGCTGCTGCTAGAAATGATTTATTTCACTCATTTCTACAGCTAAATCAGAATAGATTAAAAAAAACAGATTATTAGCTAAGCGCAGCTAGAAAAATGTAAAGCCCAAGGAAGCAATGCAATCAGTATTGCAAATCCAGGCATAATCGTCTTCACTTTCACACAAGAAGAGCAAAGTACCTCAAAAGCCCAGGAAGTCCTTCGGGGTGCCAGGATGAGACCCACGGTCTGGCACCAAAAGCAAAGTTTCTCCCTCAGCATTTGCTCCATATGCAGCCCACTGATCCAAGGGTCAACAGATCCCAGGAAATAAAGCATGGAGGGTGGTTTTGCAAAACTTGTTTCTGGAACTCTTTTCAAAAACATTTGGTTAAATTGCCATTTCTTTACCGCCACTCTCTCTGCAGGAATTCAATCAAATCTAAATGGCTGGATGCAGAGGTGGGCTTCAAAAAATTTAGCAGCCGGTTCTCTGCCCATGTGCTGTCCCAGCCAGTCTATGGGAATTGAATAGTTACTTAGGAATTATGAGCTGTCCCCTTAAGAGAATGCATCATGGTAAATGTAGTTAAAGGTATCCTGGGAAATGTAGTCCATATCACATGACCACATCTGTAATCCTGATTAGTTACTAAATTGACCCTCAAAGGGTTGGGGGAAGTTTTCCTCACTTTTGCCTGAACTCTCTAACTCAGGGCAGCTGCTTTCTATCGCTACGAGATGGGTTAGGAGATAACCATCTTTTACTACAAGGCAGATATACAAAGGATTGGTCATTAAAGAAGAACTTCATCACAAATGTGAGTTATGAGAATGCCTGATGAACCAATAAATGTACAGATGCAGATAGATAACTCAACAAGACGTCCATAGCAAAGTACATTCATTGGCTGGAACAGCACAGCCCGTTCACAATACTTTGAAAGCTTTTATCTGGAAACCTTCCTCTGGTACAGAAGCAGCCTGTGATGATCCAGGGCATGGCACAAAGGCAACACAGTCAGATAATCAGTAGGAGTCTCTTTATTAGATCCAAACTTTGCCCCCAATATCCTGGTTACCTTCTGGAGAAAAACTCTCGCAGGAATAGCCTTTGGCTGCAGAGAATCAAGACCAAAACGAGGTCAACAAAAAGTATAACTCCAATCAAGGCAAGATGAGGTAATTAGTCCAGTAAGACAGAAGCAAGAATTCCAGATGTGAAGGAATGGCAGTAATTCAACATGGTTGGGAAGACGCCAGGAACACAGGTAATCACAGTCAACACAAGATAAACTCACATTTGCTCCCAGTAGACGCTGCACTCAGCTTGCATCTCTTTTAAACTCTTTTCCCAGGTATGCCTAATGAAGGGAATCAGGGCCCTTTCCTCCCCCATAAGCAATGCAACCCATGTTGCTCCCTTCTCCTTTCCTCCCTGCATGCCCTAGGATAAAGAGGGGGCGGGCCTGCCTCTGAACTCTCTCTCCTTTGTTCTACCTCTTTCCTGCTCTGCCCAGCTGGACTTTGACCTCCCCCAGTTTCCTCCACAGCCAACGGAGCCACACTTTCACCCCCTGTAGCCTTTTCATCTTCCTCCTTGGATTCAGACTCTGACAAGGGCATGACACTACCCATGTGCACTCTGTGCCAGCCTCTCTGCCTGATGAAAATGTCTGAGAGACCCCTTCACTCACCACAGTCCTTGCACTAATGTATAAGAGAAAAAGCTTTTTTGACTCCTTGCAGGAGTGAGATCAGGGCAGCAAGCAGTGGGCCCTTCCATTCATCCCCAGGGTGTTGATGAGGACCTATGCTAACCGTAGGCATCTGGGTACCACACACCCCAAAAGCAGCGTCGGATGTGAGTGGACAGAGGGGCAGGACAGAGTCCATGTCTGCCAACTTTAACAGCCCCCAAAGGGCTCAGTGGCCCCCTTGCTCAACAACAGAAGTCACTGAAGCAACATGATAATGAAAAGTGTTATTTGCATTTAATTAAACTTTACCAACATTTATTTTAATTCAATTAAAAGGCAGAATAGCATTTAATTTGGTTTTAATAACAGAGTTAATGTGTGATAACTAAATGCAATGGATTGTTACAGAAAAAGTTAGCAATCAATTGAGATCAAAACACGAGATATAAATCTTGTGGGTGCCCCATTAGCACAAAATTACACAAATAACAAATGTCTGATCAGATTCTCCATAATGAAGAGCTGTGTGTACTTATTAAGAGTTATTGGGGCAGCTGTTCCTTCCCATGGCAAACATCCAGGAAGGCAAAAGAGCTGCTTGTCAGCTCAGTGCCCAATGCAGGTTTGCCAGGCCTTACTATCTCAGCCACCCTCTTCTTCTCCCAAACTTGGGTTAGCAGTGCTGAGGCTTAAAATCTCAGCAAACCAGCCTGGAACTAACCAAGGCTGCCTGTTAGGGACAAAGGCAAGGGGAGGGGGCATTTCTGGTTCCAAGGAGCTATTAAAGTCTCTATTGTCCCAGGGTCCATCATCAGAGTGCAGGCCGGCACTTTTAGCCATGTACCTCTGGGTGCCAAGCAGGAGCACCGTCCTCCTGTCATGTGTATTAGTTGGTGCAGTGGCGAATTAAGGCTCACTGGTGCCCTAAATCACTGACAAATCTTGGTGCCTTCCTCCTCTGTACATAACTATACAAAGGGAGCCATATTCTCAACTTTGTGGTGCCCCCTTTGAGCCTGGTGTCCTCAGCATGTGCTTAATGTGCTTAATGGTAAATCCACCACTGGAGAGAGGGAGAATGAGAGAGAGAGGTAAAAGAAGGAAGGAAAGAAGGAAAGAAAAAAGAAGAGAGAGGGAAGGAGGGAGGGAGAGAATGATGGGGGAGAGGGAGAATGAGAGAGAAAGAAAGAAAGGAAGGAAGGAAGGAAGAAAGAAAGAAAGAAAGGAGGGAGGGAGGGAAGGAGGAAAAAAGACAGGAAGAAGAAAGAAAGAAAGAAAGAAAGAAAGAAAGAAAGAAAGAAAGGAAGGAAAGAGAGAGAGAATGAGAGGAAGGGAGAGGTAGTGGCGAATTAAGGCTCACTGGTGCCCTAAATCACTGACAAATCTTGATGCCTTCCTCCTCTGTACATACTGTACAAAGAAAGCCATATTCTCAACTTTGTGGTGCCCCCTTTGGGCCTGGTGTCCTCAGCATGTCCTTAGTTTGCTTAATGGTAAATCCACCACTGGGTTGGTTGAGAAGATGGGGAGATAAGGAAGAGCTGATCGTGTGGCCAAAGCAACCTCTCAGAGCAGCTGCCCTTTCCAGAGGCGAGTTCAAAACTGGTCAAACACAGGGTGGGTGGGGGCAATGGTGCCCTCCGGGGATGTGGAATACAGCCAGTCCAAGGCTGGGCAGGAGGAAGAGGCAGGGGAGGCAGGCAGCCGCCTTCCTTCCCATAGAGGAGGGAGTGTCCGTGGTTCTCAGTGGGGGCAAAGCAGGATGGGGCTGATAGAAGCCAAGGGTTGGTTCTTGGGTTTGTGATGAGGGCCGTGGGAGCAGAAAGCCAGAAGTCCCTTCCCGGGGATGGTGACTGCATGGCTAAGGACCGTTCCCTCCGTTTACCAGCTGCATCCATTGAGGACGAGTCTTTTGAGCCCCTTCTCACTTCCTCGCTCAGGAAGCCCCCAAATTCACCGGGGCTCCCTCCCGAGCATATGGGGAAAGTTGGCTTGCTGAGATCATCAGGGTGACAGCGATGAATTTCAGAGCTGACAGGTGTCTCCCCTTGAAATTCATCGCTGTCAGAGGGATTTTAAGCGGGGTGCATTTTCCTCGCAGTACTTATGAGGACTACGACTCTTGCTTCCGCCCTGCCTGCTCATCTCTTTAGGATCAGTGGAGGAATGGCCAAAAAAAAAAGGGACAGAAGGACACAAATGTACCACCTTTTCCTCCATGAAGCATGTCCCCAAATCCTTCCCAGGTGGCTTTTCTCTGGTGGCATCCTTATTTGCCCACCACCATCTCCCCCCCTCCTCTTCCCGCTCTCGGTGCATCAGAAACAAATGCCGAAAGTGCCAAGCAAGAAGCTCAGAAAGGCCTGAGAGGATCCTGGCCATGACTGGCCATGATGCTCCTGTCTCACAACAGCTCCAGTCTGATCTGTGTGTATGTGTGTGAGGGATGGGCTTCAAAAATATTAGCAGAGGGTTCTCTGCCTGGTTGCTGGGTGGGTGTGGCCATGCTGGGCATGGCCTAGTCAGCCTCCTGCACCACAGCGGGTGTGTGTGTGTAAGTTTTCGCCCTCCCCGGGCTCCAAAGGCTTTCCTTGAGCCTCCAGGAGGGTGAAAACAGCCTCCCCGGTCTCTGGAGGAGGTGAAGCTCATTTCCCTCCATGGCTGGGCAGCTGGAAAGAAAAATCACAGTAGCAAAGAGACCTATGGCCAAGGGGATTGGCACTCTGACTGGCTAGTGGCACCCAGAGAGGTGTGGGAGCCTCTCCCATGTTCTCCTGGTCACAGGCACTTGCAGCACTAATGACTGTAGCCCCCAGTTCAGGGGTGGGCTTCCTAAACTTCAGCAAAGTGGTCTCTGCATGGTTGCTGGGTGGGCATGACCATGGTGAGTGTGGCCTAGTCAGCCTCCTGCACCTTGGTGGTGGTGGGGTTGCCCTCCCCAGGCTCCAGAGGCTTTCCTTGAGTCTCCAGGAAGGTAAGAACAGCTTCCCTGGTGCTCCAGAGGCTCTCTGGAAGCCGGAAATGGACCCTGAACCTCTGGGAGGTCCATTTTTCACCCTCCCTGAGCCTCCGTGCTCACCCTGTATTTACTTGCATCCAAAATGGGCCACTTGGGGACTTCTGAGAGGGGCAGAGTGGGGTGGGCGATGCCAGCCAGGAGTAGGATTTGGGAGGGGTTCTCCAATATGCACAGAATCTTAGCTAGGGGTTCTCCCAAACCCCTGCAGCCCACCCCTGGTGTGTGCATGTGTGTGTGTGTGTGTGTGTGTGTGTAGGTTGTGTGAGTCCAGCCCCAGGAAGCCGGATGCAAAACACACCACTCAAGCCGCAGCTTTCCCAGGGAGTAGCTGCCAAAAGAGAATTTTTAAACTTCGCCCAGAAGACCCACCCGGACTGTGACTCAGCCAGCTTGAACTGGCTCACTCTTTGACCAACTTGCATTCCCTCTTTTGAGGGCTCCAGGGTGGGCTGTGGGCAGCGAGCATTGGCAGCCTCCAGTGGCTTTTCTTCGAGGGAGGAAAGTGGAATGCCTTCATTTCGAGGCGTCCTCTCAGTCAGCCTTTGATGGATCGGTGGGATGCCCGTAACTTGAATACCAACATAAACCCAGAAGTCAAATAAATACAGTTATAATGATACGATCCAAACTGGAGCGTGGTTGGTGTGCCTGATCGAATGAAGGAGGCTCGGCGCTGCTGGCAGACGGGGCGTGACAGAGCAGAGTAGGGAAAGTGGAGAACAAACCCATGACAGCAGTTAGGAGGAATTAATGACACGCCAAGGATAATGGCTGCTTGGGAGGGTGGGAGTGGGTGAATCACGGTGCCGTATGGAAGGAGAGTTTGATAGGCTGTCATTCAAAAGCTGTTTGCACTCTGTCTTTGTCTCTGCACCAGCATCCTATGTAAACAGGCAAGACCCCTTCCCATTAGTACCAGAGTACGAGGGGGAGGAGGAAGTCAGCCCCTCGGAGCTCTGAGCAAGGAGGGAAAGACCAGCCTGGCCCCCATCTTACCAGGGGCTGCTCGGGACCCCGGCATGCCAGCTGTGTCTCTATGGCCAGAGCAGGGATAGGCTGAGTTTAGTTTAGTTTAGTTTAGTTTAGTTTAGTTTAGTTTAGTTTAGTTTAGTTTAGTTTAGTTTAGTTTAGTTTA